>JAQGBT010000501.1:0-50642 GCA_034698585.1 Disparrhopalites patrizii
TAATGACAAAAAAGTGAGAAGGAAAAGAAAGAAAAAGGCAAAAAAGGGAGAAGAAAAGAAAGAGGAAGGAAAAAAGGGAGAAGAAAAAGCAAGAGAAAGGCAAAAACGGAGAAGAAAGAGAAAGGCAAACAAGGGAGAAGAAAAAGAAACAACGAAAAATAGCAACAGCCCAGGAGAAAAGCAACAGAAAAGACGGAGAAACGAGAGTTCAGCGACTTCTGCCGTAGCTAACATACGCGGAGGAAATGAATGAAGTGTATAGTCACATAAATTGAAGATTTTAGTACAGTATCTCATATATTTCTCTGTACCGAGGATTTAGCAACTATCCCTCCACTTTTATTACCAGAAAGTGCAATAATGCAAGAAAAAGGACGGCTCTGAAACCTTTCTTATATGTGGAGTTTCCTCCGGAGAAAGTCACCCGGAGCGAGAGATGAAAGAGAGAGAAAGACGGTATAATTTGATAAGAAGTTGGAATCTCTCATTCTTGCAGGACACATGAGACAAGGTTAAAAACATTCCGCTCTCGACAATTTGAAGTGACAGACAACACACTGACAGAATTATTTTAAAGTCGTTGTGCAAGAATGTGACAATCCAATTGTCCGACAGAGAAAGAGGGAAGCACAAGAGAGAGAAAGAAGTCAAGAGTCGTTTGACTTGCTCTCTCTCCCTCTCTTTGGTCTCTCACCACCGCCTCCCTTAATTGAGTTAGGGCATCCGGCAGGCAGTCGTCCCCGTAGAGTTTAATCTGCCACGATGTACTTTTTATTTTCTCCTACACAAGTTTTATTACACGGGAGAATAAAATTATTATTATTACAAAAAAAGATATGTAAAATTTTCCAGGGGATTATTAATTTGTTCTCCCCTACAGCTTTTTTAAGAGGAGAAGAAGAATGGAAAAAGAGACAAAAAATTCATCCACTTATTAGTGGGTGGGGTTCCCTCCTGCCACTTGAGAGCGAGAGAACCCTGATCATATTTATGTAGTCATCATCATAACTTTTTTCTAGACGAGCATCATTATGATAAAGTAGGGTGTGTCCCAGTCGACAAAAATGAGAATAATACTTTATTCAACCCCTATTTTTTTATATGAGTGCTTTTGCCCCAAGGAAAATATAATATTACACAAATTTCCCTGTACATTATATATGTTCCATTTCTCGACATTCTTTTCCCATGTATTCGTCTAAAAAAGAATGTATTGCGTGCTCTTTTACCCCGAAAGGGGACCATCTCCCAGTGGTGAGCAAAAACGCACTGGGTATTTATGCTATCATTATTAGTTTTTACAACAATGTCTATAGAAAATAGGGGAATGTGCATGGTTATCAAGGAACCTTTTTTATACTGACCTACATAACTACTGAAGTAGCAAATATAGCAGAATTAGCATCATGCTGAACGAAATTAATATATGTAGATACTTTTAGGCATAGCAATGTGCTTGTATATGGATTTAAAAGAAGACTTAAAAAGAAAATAGAAAAGAAATCAAGATTGCGGCCATCATAGTTCAAAATTTTCTCCATTCATAAGCTTGGACAATAAATAAATTATGCAATTTATGCCCAGCCTTTTTTACTTTGACTTTATCAAGGTTACGTAACAATAACCAGATCATATTTCTTAATAGGAATGCAATAGCTGGTGGAGATATGATTCAAACCGGCCTGCGGTCATAGCCTTGTCTTGATTTTTTAGTAGTATCAAAGGGGCCATTATCCAGATTTAATTTTCTCCTTATTCCGTTCGGTTTCCTCCAATAGCGGCTGGAAAAGGAAATGTCAGAATCTTTCTTTTCTAATCATTCCACAGATTCTTCCACTTCCCATTGGATGTTTCCTTTTTTCCCCCACTTTGTCTGATATTCAAACATAGTTTTGATTTCTGCATCCGTCTATTTTTCACATCTATCTCATTCCTCTCTCCAGACTTTCACCAAGAGTGCCTCATTTCCACGTCACGTCCAATTCACTGTGTCACAGTTAATTTCCTCACGTTTTTCATTACAAATTCTAGTCTTCCCTGCTTAAGACTCTAATTTTTCACTCACATCTCACCTTCCAGTACTTTCTCTGCTTCTCCAAGCCTTTGCTTTTCCATTCCATCTACCTACTTTTTTTTAAAGGAACTCCATTCTCAGTAATATTCATATGTGCTTCTCTTCACATTTCAAATTACTCGTGGAATTGCTTCAAAAGAACTTTCTAGGAGTTTGTATGTGTGTGTGTATTTTTACTGAAAAAACCTCGTGCTCTTTTTTTACAGATTCTAATCTTTGTTCATCACTAAGTTCTGTCGCTTTTACGCTCGCTTCACCTCTTTGTCTCTGTCACTTTCTCTCTCTCTCAATCTCCGTTTTTCTCTCTCTTGCTTTCTGGATTTTTTTTTCGTATATTTTTCATTGTCTCACTTTCTTTCCACCGCTTTCTCTCTCATAATATATTTCCTTCCTTTCTCTC
The DNA here is from genome assembly GCA_034698585.1 of Disparrhopalites patrizii. NCBI lineage: Eukaryota > Metazoa > Arthropoda > Collembola > Symphypleona > Sminthuridae > Disparrhopalites > Disparrhopalites patrizii. Next base: position 2,475 of record JAQGBT010000501.1, read on the forward strand.
TTGCTATTTCTACCATTGCTTGCTCTTCGATTTATCTCTCTCTCTCCGTTTTTCTCACTGTTTTCCTTTCTTTCTCTCTGTATCTGTTTCTTCCATTTCTCTCTCTTTTCTCTCGTTCTCTCTCTGTATTCTCCCTTTCCCTCTCTATTTCTCTCTGTTTCCCTCTCTTTCTCCCTGCTGTCTCACTTTCCCGCTCTTTTTCTCCCTTTTTGTCTCTCTCTGTTTTCTTCTCTCTCTTCTTCTCACGGATTCACTGTTTGTGTACTCCATTGTTTTTCTCGGCATCTCCCTGTTGTACCATTTAACCGATTCTCTCCCTTCTTCCTCATTCTACCAATAGTAGCTCCTTTCTCTTCTATTCTATTTTGCGCCTTTTTCGCTCCCAGATTCTCTTGTCCCTGCACACAATCTACCATTTTGCCTCTTGGTGCCACCCCCTCCAAAAAAAACTAATCTTTTAGATCGAACAAACACAGAGAGGCTTACTAACACACACGCTCAAAAGACACACACACACGCAAACTTTTTTTTTGTCCCAATAAACACATTCACAGGACTTTGTCGTCGACCAATTCACATTTTAATTAAATGAATGTTCAAGTTATTTCACACCCATGAGAGAAACGCAGTGGAAAGATCGTGAGAGGCGGAGAAGGAAGATAGAGCATATTACATAGATACTGGATGGAAGGACATTGCATGGGGAATGGCACACGTGCGATGTCAATAGTACGTCACAGCCCCCTCCATCATAAACTTTGTGTATTCCCATGAATGATTTTAATATTTTTCGAGTTACGAATTGGAAATTGAATTTCCCATTCTCTCCCATTCCATTCTCCTCCTCTGGGATGTGTATGAGTTTTTCTCGGTGCGACAAATGACATGAGAGAGTGAATTCGTATTTTTTTTGTTATTAACTAGTACATGTGGGGAGCACAAAAAAAAACACTTTTCCCTTCTGTCTTTCTTTCTCTTTGGCCTTCTCTTTCCCACCCTCGCCGGTTATGAATTGTGGTGGCAAATAGTGATTGAAAGAAGGTTCGTTCCATTTTTCGCCCCCCCCCCGGGAAATACACACATCCGTGTAAAGTCATGGGGATAAAAAAGGGAATCCCTTAGGTCACGGTGACATGTCTGAGGAGGTGAGATATCCCGCAGTGGTTGGTCTTTCCTGTTGTAACGGTGGTAATTGCGGTAGTAGTAGTCCTTGTCGTTGTAATGGCAGGAGTTTGCCGTAGTTTTGTGACTCTAGTAAAAATAGCATTGTTTCATTGTAAGATGGTGTGAGCAAGGAAGCAATTAAGGTGAAATTCTAGGTGGGTAAAAACAACAGACATCTCGTCTCTCTCTCTCTCTTTCTGACTATCTCAGTTTTGCCTCCAACCAAACGAATTGCTTGATTCCCATACAGTGACAAGAAGTTTTTTTTTTTGTGGTTGCAAAAAAAAAGTTATACTTTGGAGGTTGACTCCAGAAAGTGTTCTACCACCACAACTACAACTATTATTACTACTACTACTCCAACACTTAGTCCCTGTCTTTCTTTTTTCCTCTCTTTTTTTCTCTCTCTCTCTCTCTCCCACAGTTTTTTTTGTCTCTCCTTACTTCTTTGTAACTCAAAGCCTCGGTGTATTTTTGGAGCCACTCAACTCTACGGAAGAAAAAAAAGAAGTTTCCCATCCGATATCTGTTTTCTCCCACTCTCTCTCTCTCTGTCTTCTCACTACCTCCCGTGTGTTTTTTTTTGTACATTGCTACAACAAATAGTAAGGAGTGGGTAACAGAGTTAAAGCTCACAAAATATTCCACATTGTGTAGGTACACGCATACGTTATGTATGGGAATGTTGGGAGGTTCCGTGGGAATAGGATGTGGCATGGTAGAGGGAAAGAGAAGAAGAAGAAGGAGAGAAAAAAATAAAACACATGGAATCAGCACAAACTCCGTGTGATGTGATACTTGAAGTCGACACAATGTAGTAGGAGAAACCGGGGATGTATATACATAATGTATATATAGGAGCATCTCGTGGATACAGGCATTTTCGCGAAGGCGAAAAGTATCAAAAGTATTTAAAGGGAGAGCAATTCGTATTCTGTAAATGTATGCATGATCTTGAGGAGCTCCGACAAACACCAAAAAGTCTCGGAGATTGCGGGAGAGTGACGCCTTCCATACATGTAATTTCCCGTACCTATATGTATATCCATATGCATACGTAGGTGCTGAGGTGGGGAGGGCAAACCAAATAAAAAACTAGTAGCAGTAAGAACTGTAGTAAAACTTTTTTCTTTCCTTGTCTCTCCCTCATATTTCTCTTTTTCTCTCCTAGTATCTCCTTTCTACTATTACTTCTTTTCTCTCACTCTCTTTGAAACTCTACCTTTCCCCATTACCTTCTTCTCCATTTTTCTTACTAAAATTTTCTTTCTTCCCTTCCCTCTTATCACATTTTTATGTCCATTTGCTTCTATTTATCTCTCCGTTCACATTTCTCCCCGTAACTAACCATTTTGCTGACTGAATTTTGACTTGCTCAATTTTCCTCTTTTATACTTTTCTTCAAGTGTATTCCTCTCTGGTTTTATATACAGCTCCGTCTGTATTTCTCGCTCTTTTTATGCCAGTATTTGATTCCTTAATTTTCTGCTTTCTCTTTTGGTATCACTCTCCTTTTCTCTTTTTTCTCTCCCTTTCCCCCTTTTCTCTCTCCGTTGCTTCTTTCTCTCCCTCCTTTTTTTGTCTTATTTTTATATTTTCCTCATTGGTATTTCTCCTTTTCTCTTTCTCTTTTCCTTCTCATTCTCTTTGTCTCATCTCCTTTTCTCTTTCTCTTTCCCTTTTCATTCTCTTTGCCTCATCTCCTTTTCTCTATCAAATCTTCCCCTTTCTGTCTTGGCATCTCTCCTCCTCTCGTTTTTCTCTCTCTTGTGCTTGTTTTAATTTTTTCCTTCTCGTTGTCTCTGTTTTTATTTACTTTGTCCTCGGGTTTCTTCTTGTTTTGATTTTTTCTTCTCGTCGTATCTCTTTTATTCATTTTCTCCTCGGGTTTCTTCTTGTTTTGATGTTTTCTTTCTCTCTCTGTTCTTGTTATTCATCGTAATATTTAACTTCTCGTTCGTCCTCCTTTTCCTTTTTTCTTTGTTCGTCTCTCTTTTTTATTCTTCTCTTGTCACTCTTTGCGTTTTTTAACCACTCCCTTCCTTTTCTCTTTTGGGTTTATTTGTCATACTCTTTCTGTCGCTAACTCTCTTAATTCTTTCTTCGTTTTTATTTTTCATCAACTCCTTCTTTTTCGATCACTTCTCTTGGATTCGCTCTCTTTTTCTGCGTTGCATGTACGCTGTTGTGCGAGACGAGAAAAAGGGCGTTGAAATAAAAATGGCGAAACAATTTCTCGCACCAGGAATCCATACACATATATATACATACGTGTATTTCCGTATGTCATTCCTCCTCCTTTCACAACTCATTCCTAATGAATGGATGTGAGGAAAGGGGAAATACATTAAAAAACAAGGAAGTTACAAGTGAAACGAGCATTTATCTGCGTAGTTCACGAAAGTAGGATTCATCGAAAGAATGATTTTTTCTTCCCCGCGTTGGGAGGGAAAAATCAGAGGATAAGGATTTTGCCACAAGATTTTTAGCGTATTTAATGTATACATTTTTCAATTTCTAAATATTATTTCTGCTCCTTTAAGAAAAAACGAGAAGTTTATTTCATGTCAGATATTGTGTAAAAAAATTAAGAAAAGGCCAATTATATTTTTTACAGGGTGAAGACCCTTTTAAGTTACAATCCAGACATTTGGTCAGTACTTTTCGTCGTGTAAACAGATTCCATAATCCGTTTCGGGAGGTTAATTCCCCCGAAAAATGATTTCCCTTCCATTATTGGGATGATATTCTCCTAGACAAACCATCTCTGTTCTTTATAACGTAAATTTGCATATGCAAAAGTTAATTTGAATATTTTGGCGGGGAGTGGAAAAAACCGTGTTTACCGCTTTAAAAAAAGAGCGAATACACAAAGAGGCTTTTGGCACCGTTCCAAAACATTGGGGAGAAAAAAATCTTTACCAAGGCCTACACCACGCCATGACATTCTTTTAAACTTGCACGGTAAGGGACAAAAGGTCAGAAATGCTTCAACAAAAACTAAAATTATGAAGACACTACAATACTTTTATGTATAGCGCTGTCGTGTAATTCTACCTATGTGCATAAGCACGTACTTTATTTTCTACATTTTTCTTTTTCCTGGTACAAAACACACTTAGCCCTTGCATATAATTATTACCCATCAATTATGAACTTAAAATGAAAAAACGAATTTGCATTATATATTTTAGCCTAGTAGCCAGATTTAAATATTACGCTTTTATTTACTTCATTTTTATTTTATTTTTAAGTGCATATATAAAACGCTTCTTCACTTTACCTTGGTCGTCATCTCTCTCTTTTTGTCTCTCTTGTCTTTCTCACTTTCTCTCTCTTTTTGTCTATCTTGTCTTTCTCTCTCTCTTTTTGTCTCTCTTGTCTTTCTCTCTCTCTCTCTCTCGGTCTTGCTCTCTCTCAATGCTTTGCTCTCTTTTCTTTAGCCTTCTCTTTGGCCTTTATTTTTCACTTTATTCTCTTTTCTTTAACCTTCTCTTTAGCCTGTATTTTTTCCTTTATTTTCTTTTCTTTAACCTTCTCTTTAGCCTGTATTTTTCCCGTTATTTTCTTTTCTTTAGCCTTCTCTTTCTCCTTTTCTTGCTTTCACCCTCTAGCTTTCTTCCGCTTGTGACTCGCCATTTTTCATTTCCCACTTCCATCACTTCCATCATGTCCTTTGTGCGAAAAAATTCGATGTGAAAAGGCAGGGCAATGACAGAATATGTATTCATTCCCTAATGACCTCACGTCTCTCTCCACTTTACACAAGATTTGGCGGAACAAGGAGAGAAATTCCAGAAATTTCCCCTTCAAACAAAAAAAAAAGTATGCTCTTCCAATTTATTCCACACACACGTACAAATCCCTTTACCAGCACATTCATTTAATTCCCTTTTTGAATTTTAAAATCCACCTCCCAACCATCTACATTTTCCCACCCATTTTATTCCATGTTAGTGCATGACTCTTCCCCCCGTCCAAGTGGGATCGGGACCGGCGGTGGATTGTACCGGTGCTCCAAGAAGTAATTAGGACGTAGGCAGGAAAAGGGTTTGAACGTGAAAGAAATTACATTTTGTAGTTGTGTACATGGGAAATGAGGGAATTTTATTATAATTAGAGACGTAAGTGGGATATTAGGTGGTGGGGGGAAATGGAACAAGGCGCTCGTAAAAGTATGGAGAAGGCCGTGTGGAGAGAAAAAAAAATACACCTCCAGTTTTTTTTGTAGGGAAAGGCCAATACACGGTGGTTACGACCACCACGTGTGGGATGGTTGTAGTATTTACGACTTTAATTATAATCACTTTTACTGCAAGGGTAGCTTCCCCTGGTGTTTACCTTTCTGTAATGAATTAGACTCGAGGAGAAATCGGGACGGGGAAATATGGGAAAGTGTGTGATCCCTTGCCCTTATTATTTTCCTTAGTCATTATCATCATTTATTTTCTCTGTCTCTCTCCTTTTTTTACAATAAAAAATAGCTCTTTCAATAATCCTAAACCCCAAAAACGGAATTCATCATGAGCTTTATTATCATAGTAACTCGTCATTCTTTTGACCTTTGTCACCCACACATGAGAAAACATCCTCTTGAGCTCCATGATTTGCCACCATTAGGAAAACAGTGACTCATAATTCCTTCTTGCCACTCATTCTGTAAACAACGTTTGCTTTCCAAGTGCTTCACGTTCTGTAACATTACTTAATAGCTCATGCCGCCTCCTTTGAATACACATTCGGGTGTTTACTATTCCTTTGAAGATTTTTTTCTTCTTCTCTCTCAACATTATTACCGCATCTTCTGCCCTATATAACCCACAAAATGAGATGATTCTCCAATAACTTCCCAAGAGTAGGACAGAGAGAAAGAAGGAGAAGGAGGTGAATTGGAGAAAGAGAAAGCCATGGAAAATGCAGCGGAGAGATTCAGTCACATAGAAAGGGAGAATTTTGGACTGAAAAAAGGGAGGAAATATCGCCAGAAATAAATGATTTCTATTGTAACCCTGCCATTATAATAATACACAGGATGGAGATGATTTAAAATGATGATGAGAAGAGGAAAATGAAAGGTAAATTATTTCCTTCCTACGTAATTTCCTTTCATCTTCCTCCCTTCCTCCCAGGAATTGTGAAATGGTAGCAGTTTCCAGGAATTTTCCTCCTGGATAAGATCTTGCATATGGCACTGGACTACACACAGGGTACTAGAGAGTATATCAGGAGTAAAAAAAATTAATTAAGGAATACACTGGGCCCTCATAGATCAGGCAGAGAGGCAGAGAGAGGTAGGGAAGATGGACAGGACGAATAAGAGTGAGAGGATCTTCAGTCAAACGTTACCAGTCGAATGACATGGAGTGCATTACTTGGAGGAAAAAAGAGGAGGAATAACGGTATGGTGGCGTAAACGAAATAAAATCACAAATCCTCGGGAAAAAGGGAGGAATGAATGAGTGAATTCGAATTTGCCAAGGGAGCAACGCAAAGAGAAAGAATAACGAGTTGAGAGCCAAAAACAAAAGAGAGAGAGGGGAGTTGGAAGTCAGAAAAAAAGCTTCTCCGTTGTGTAAATAATAGTAAAGCGGGAGCGGCAGCCACGACCGTTTCAACTAACAATTTGGATTAGAAGAATTACCCAGAACAGGCCTTCCATCAAACGGCAAAGTCAGTGTCCATCCGTGCAAAAATTGAAAACTACACGGGGGAAAGTTGTGTGTAGAAAATAAAACGAGACATGGAAGTGAGAAAAAACTGCGAGAGACTCCCGAAAAAAACAACGAGAGACTCCAGAAAAAACAAGTTAGAGAGATTTAACAAGCAAAGACGTAGGCCAGGAGAGAAACGAAAATAAACTAAGAAAGAAAGGAAAAGTGGAAGGGCAGAGGGTTACAAAGATAAGAACGAGAGAAATTCACAGGGACAGACTTGAGAAGAGAGGAAGAGAGAGAGAGAGGATAGCGAGAAAAACAGGTAAGAAGCTAGATAGATGAATGAAGAGAGAGAGAGAGAGAGAGAGAGAGAAGCACCAATATAAAGAGAGAGAGAATGAGAGAAAATAGAACAAGAGAAAAATAGAAGAAAACAACGAGAAAGAAGGAGAGAGAAACTGCTCGAGAGTGAGACAAAACTACAGAGCGAGAGTGAAAAATAAACAGAGAAAGACAAAGAGGAAGAGAAGGGTAAGGAGAGAACCGCAGAGAGATGGAGAGACGGAGAAAAAGAGAAAGAGAGAAGAACACAGAGAAAGTCAGAGAGAAGAACACGAAGAAAAGGTAAAACAGAGAGCGGGGAAGAACTAAGGAAAGAGAAAGAGAGAAAGACAGTGAACGGGAGAGTTGGAGCTCCAGATGAAGAAAGATAGAAAAAGAGAACGAAATGAAGAGAGACGGAAATAGAGGAAGGAAGGGAGAAAGAGATGAAGCGAGACAGAAAGAGAGAAGAAGAAAGAGGTAGATAGACAGAGAAAGACAAGAAAAAAGAAAGAGAAGAAAGAGGTAGATATAGCGAAAGGAAGAAAGAGGCAGATAGCGAAAGGAAGAAAGAGCCAGATAGCTAAAGAGAAAGACGATGAAAAAAGAAAGAGGAAGATAGAGAAAGAGACACAGACAAAGAAAAAAGAAAGAGAAAGATGAAGAAAAGGGAGAGAGGAAGAGAGAACGGCAGAAAAAGATAGAGAAAAGGAAGAAGCAATAGAGAGAGGAAAAGAGAAAGGGAGCAAGAGAGACAAAAAGAGACAAAAAGCTGAGAGAGATTAAAGAGATACAGGAAGAGGAAAGTCGGAACGAGAGAAGACAAAATTCAAGGAGGAAATGAGGTGAAAAAAAGACAGAAAAAGCGATAAACGTGGAGAAAGACATACAGAAAAACCTGAGAGAGAAAATAAAGAGATGGAAAATAGAGCATGTCACAGAGAAAGAGGAAAGGGGGGAGAACTGAGCGAATAAGTGGATGCAGGAAAGGGAAAGTAAAGAGATAGGCGAGAAGAGACTAAACTTTCCCCTCGCCAGCATCAGCTATCTCGCACTTTTCACTCCCTGCACCACAAGGACCATCCCTCATCCACCAAAAATACTGCTGAAATGGCTTTTCTACCGCCGCCACCACTAAAAACTATTTCTTCCCTATACAACTTTCACTTCCCCCCACAAGGAGGAGGTCAAAAGGAGATGGCATAAAAAAACCGGGAATTATCAATGTATCTGGAGTCTTACATGTTCTATGAAGTTTTCTCTTCCTTTTTTTTTGTGAGTTAAAAAAGTTACTTTTTTTAGCACTTTTACCTCCCAATGCTACACATCTTCCGCTCTACATTCTATCTCCCCCTCTTTCCTCCTCCAACGGAAAGAGATAGCTTAATAGAGGTAGGAGCAATAGAATATCGGTATGAGGGGGAGAGTGCATGGTATTGGAGGATGAGGGAGGAATGTGGACAATGTATTGTCCATAGCCTCGGCATGTAGTATTCATCTGATAGCACAAGAACCAAGGGTTTTTTCTAACAAGTACTTTGTCCCAAGTGCTTTAAACGCTCTGCCTTGATCCCCCCCGGAGATATGAGAGTTGTCCCAGTCGTGATTCTTGCAAAAAGTCTTATAACTCAATGAATCGATTAGGCTCTGTAGGAAGGAAGAGAGTCGGGGATGGGACGAAAATTGTGTGTGTGTCAAAGACTCTCATTCCTCGTCTTTTTATCTCGCATTTCTCTCTCATACATTTTTACTCTGGTCTCTCCTACTGTCTCTCCTGTCTCTCTTATATTTCCTCTTCCGTCTCTCTCATTTTTATACTTCCGTTTCTCTCACTCTCATATTTTCTCTTCTGTCTATCCCACACTCTTTCTCTTTGGTCCAATTTCTCTCTTAAACTTTCTCTCTTGTCTCTCTTAACTACACTTTTTATTCTGTTTCTATCTAGCAATTTTTCTGCTGGCACGCTCTTACACTTTCTCTCTTGTCTGTATAAACATCACTTTCTATCTTGTTTGTCTCTTACGCTTTATTTCGTCTCAGTAAGCCACATTCAGTAATACTCTCCCATCTATCTCGCTCGCATTTTCACCCTTTTCTCTAATAAATTTTCTCTATTGTTTCTCTTTTTAACTTTTTTTCTGTATTTCGCTTACATTTTCTATATTTTTTCTCTTTTTGTCATTTTTAAATGTTTCCCTTACACTTTGTTTGATGTTAATATCTTACATTGCTAACAAGTTTCTCTATTACACTTTCGCTATTGCTTCTCTTGTACACTTTCTTTGTTGTTTCTCTTTTACATTTTTTTCCCTGTTTTTCGCCTACACTTTCTCTGTGGTTTCTCTTGGTAACTTTTCTTCTGTTTTTTCCTTACACTTTCTCTGTTGTTTCCCTTTCTTTTGTTCGCTTACACTTTCTCTGATGTTAGTGTCTTACACTGCTAACATGTTTCTCTAATTTACACTTTTTCTACTTCTACTCTTGTACTCTTTCTCTTCTATTTCTCTCCAATACTTTCTTCCCTATTTTTCTCTTTTGCTGCATGGCCTCTCCTGTTCCTTTATTTGACTTTCTCTTCTCTTTTTCGTTTTTACTTTCATGTCACGTTTCTTTTAACTCTCGTTAGCGCATTTTGGTGAATAGCTCTCTGGAATCTCTCTGCTGGTGGCTCTATCCCGTCCCTCTTTGATATAATGTCTGACCTCTCATTATTCATTACAATATTTCTCTTACTTTTTATACGACTTTCACCTTCTTTACTCACTTGGCCTTATAGTCTCTTTCAGCCCTCGTCGCTCGGACGAGTTTGTTTTGACTGAATGACTAGTTGGCACCCCTGCCTTGCTCTTGATTTCTCGACCTCTCTGGTGTTTGACTTCGTTAAATGCTTCTATATTGATTTTACTCCTTTGATGGGCCTTTATTGATATTCCCTTCATTCATTTGCGTTGATAACGTAATTCCTAATCCGATCAGTTTTCCCCCTAGTTTTGATACGTGCCATGTGTGTGTATAGCTATAACTTTCATTTTCCACGGGTGTTCTCCTTGTGGGACGAGCTTGATCTTTCAGAAGACAATTCTCCTTTCTTCTCAAATCATCCTCAGTCACTCCGTTTTTCTCAAGTTCCTCCTTTTTATGACACCTCCTCTCTTCACCTTGGTTGATGAGGAACTGATAATAATGGGGAGAGTGAGAGAGATAACTTGAGTGCGTATCTTTTTATTGCTTGTGCGAGAGTAGAAAAAAAAGGGACACATTCACTTTCCATATTTTTTCTTTAAAAAAAAAAGAAATCTATTACTCTTGGAGCTTTCCAAGTGTAACTCTTTCCTTTCGGCGATCTCATACATCTCGTTCCTGCTTCAGCTTCTTCTGATTTAACTTTTTTCCCTCCCATTGCAAAGGTATGGGAGTGAGTGCCTGCTTCCGCCTCCACCTCCGCCATTCCTGGATTCGCATCACGGCTCCACAAATCTATACCTTCATTGACATGTGACTTTTCACAAAAAGAGATAGAAAGAAAGAAAAAAAGAGCATGCAATTTTTCACACACTCTCTCCACGTCTCACTCGAACTTCCTGGATTTGGAATTGCATAGGAAGAGTAACCGTTTGAATCCTATACTTTTATTTTCCTCTCCACCATTTATCTTTGAATCTCCCCTCCATTTCCCCTTCACTCTTCCCTTTGGAATGTAGGGAGGTGTACAAAAAAATTGAAATCAAACATACACGTACGAGTATCTATAGTTATAGGATTTCTACATATTGACTATCTGCATGAAAAAGAAAGAAAGGTTTGAAGCAGTTTTCGTACTTTTCGGGAATGGAAGATACCTTTAATATTTCTATAGGAGCTTCCCCTTTTCTTATGTAGGGATGAATAAGAAGAGGAAATCAAAACTAACGACATTATAATTGATGTCAAGAGCTAAAATATCTCTGGGAAACTTCCCCGCCGCTCCATTTCGTCTCTTTTAGCTCATCCCCGTAGAGAGTGGAGGAAAGTTTTTTCTCCCGTCATGCAAAAGACAAATTTTAGAGTTCCTTAATGCCAGCTCTGAGACTCAAAAATAGGTGTAATGGCGGGAACTGGGAGTCGAGAGAGATAGAAAGGCATATAGGCGGGAGTCAAATAAATCGTAGGTAGAGGGAGAAGCGGACATGAGGAGAGAGGGGGAAGGAGAGGGATAGGGGCGTACAAAGAAGTTGATGAGTGAAAGACTCGAGCTAGAATCATGGAAAGAAAAGGGTCAAGAGAAAGACGGCGCAAGAGGAACTCGTTTGGAGAGAAAAACACGGGGAAAGGTGAGGAACTGATGGCACGAGTCGGTGAAAATCCACAACTTAAAAAGGGCAGAACAATGTGAAAAAGATGGAAAGGGAAAAGGAGCAAATTAGCATTTTTGAGAGAGACAGAAGAAAAAATTCAGACAGAAAAACAGAAAATAAAGATAAGAGAATGTACAGAGAGAAACCGAGAAGATATTTCCAGCAAGAAACAGAGAAGATATTTCGAGAGAAACCGAGACAATAGTCAGAAAGAGAGAAAGAAATAGAGAAGAAATTTAGACATAAAAATGGAAATTTAGAAAACAAATTGCAAGACACTTAGAGAGAAAATAAAGATAACATTATGAGAGCCAAAATATATTTCTAAAAAGAAATTGAGAAGAAATTTAGATCCAGAATTCAGGAGAAATTTGAAGAGAGAAATATAAAAAATTTAGCGAGAGACAAATAGAAAAGAAATTCGGAGACATATAGAAAAGAAATTTAGAGAGAGAAATAGAAAAGAAATTCAGAGAGAGAGAGAAGAAAATTAGAGAGATAAGCAAAAGCGAATTCAAAAGGAAAGAAAAACACAGTAGAAATTCAAAGACAGATAGGCAAGAAACGATTTAAAGAGAGAGAGAGGCAGACAAGAATGAATTCGGAAAGAAAGAAGCGGGAATCTAAGGGAAAATAGTAATAGCAAGAAGTGAGTGGAAAAAATACAGAGATAATCTTGGTGCATAAAGTTATAAGTTATAAATTGGAGGGTAGACAACTGGAGAGAATGACGGAGAAGGACAGGCAGAAGAGGAAATCTAAGGCGATGGAGTGCGAGAATTTTTCTCCACATTCGGCTTAGAACTTTATAAATATAAAAAAGAGCCTTCCATAAATAGTTACATGAATGAAGCTCTTCTTTTTCCCTCACAAGTCAAAATCAAGGATGAGGATAGAATGAATATTATGTGCTCGAGTTTTATCTATGCATTCCATGATCTATCCACGACTTTCTTAGGACTCATCAAAACTTTTCTTTGTCCTTCTGGTTCCTCATAAAAACCATTTATTATTATTTTTTCTCTCTCTTTTTTCTCCTTCTCGGTCTCATTCTCTCTCTCGTCCTTTCTGATCCCCCCAGTCTTTTCTCCTTACCAACCCTACTTTCCTCTAGGGTATGCGGACATTTATTTGAGAGAAGATGACTGATACTTTTTTTTCTACCTCCTTTGTTTGAAACAAATGTGCCCATTGGAACATGCATCGACTTTTTTTTTACATTCTCCATATTTCTCTGTAAGTTACAAGAGCTCTTGACATCTTCTTTTTGATGCTCCGTTATTTTCATTCTGAACACTCTCGTCCTTCACCATATCCGTGTTTTAACCAATATGGTGATTACTATCCACAAACTGTCGGATGGGAAGGACTAACCAAGTGGAGAAAGGAGCCACGGTACTTTATACAAAATCTATACTTTCCATCTGGAGAAGCCTTGTCAACGTGTAATTCAACGTGGTTTAACTGCGTAAATAAATGCACGTCCGTATAATCCAACGTGTTTATAAATTCAGAGCATTCGTAGAGCGTGTGAACAAGTGTTTAAGCTCTAAAAGGGCTGATATGAAAAAAATATGGATACAATTTTGCCCACATGAAAGCCACGCTAAATTCATTATTTTACAGTACACTACCGATTCCAATAAAATTTAAAAAATTATTTATTCCAGCTTTTTTAAAGAGGGAAATCCGAAAAAGTGCACTCGATTCGCAACTGTAATTTCCATTCTAAACATTAAACTTGACCACGAAAAAAAGCTGGTTAGAATGTTAATATACAGAAAAAGGGCTTGGGAAAGATATCAGTGGCAATGTAGAAAATATAGGAAGGAAATTATTCTATTATATTCAATCCAAAGGTTGAATATACGGGCTGAATGGAGGTAATTTTTTTTCCGCCGTGGCAACGAGCCAAGGGTTGAGCACAGTTCGAAGGCATTTCAGCACATACGCATGGGTATATGTATTACATATGAAAGCTATAAAACAAACGGGTTTAAGTTCAAAAAAAGCATTTTACCGAAAAAGAAAAAAATTGTTCCAGAAGCTAATGCATTTATGGAAAACTTCGAATTTTACCTTTAAAACAAAATTACTTTCAAAAACAGCTGACCAAAAATAAGTAGAGCAATAGTCTTGGCGTCCTGGAATGTTGTCATGAGTAAATCCCACTTTTAGAAAATATGGACTCAATCCCCTTTGCTTCTATAACCATCAGTAACATTTGTACAATGACAAACTTTCTCTCTCTCTCTCTCTTTCAGTGTTTTTAGCATATCCCCGAAGAAACCTCTTGAATGCCTCCTTTACTCACTAGTGGAGTAACATCTCCCTTCCGATGCTGAGAGTGTTGGTTTAGTTTTTTTTAAATTGTCCAGTACATTTTAAAAAAGTTTGCCGTGTTGCTCGTGTCAATGTGTATACCTATGCCCGTATATATGTATGTATGTGTGCAGTGCAACAGCAAACTGGCTGGTATCCAAAGGAAGAGGGAAAAAATCCATTCTTTCCTTCAATATCTCTCTCTCTCTCTCTCTTTCCCTTTTAAAATGGTATTATTGAGTATTATAAAAAGGATGAGATTTCACTGTCGTACATACAAAAATCGCTTCGACGACGTTGTCCTCAACGATACACGACTTCCCTCCGTCAGATGAAGAAGAAGAAGAAGAAGCCGGTCTTAACCACCGCGTGGAATTTTACAGTGGAATTTATTTTTCATGGTTGTCTGCTCATAAAGGCAGACACATCACCACGCCACAAGTTCAGCCCTTCTTTCCGCTCTACCTTCCTATGAACACGGCCCTCTCATCATAAAAAGATTAACTATTCAGCCTCTGATTTCACTCATCTTCCCCTCATTTCCTCTCCTCATGGAACTTGAGGGCAAGTCAGTCAAACGTTAGAGGACTCCCCAAAAAAATCATCCAAAATATTATAAACTATATGATATTCACCATATAGCGATATACCCTCACCAATTTCTCACGGACTCCAGTACAAAAAAGACGTGTTTTGTTCAAATCTCGAGCAAATTTCCGTAATAAGTAGAGATCATTTTCAAAAAAATAAAAGCCCATCAAATCCTCCTTTAACCGGAAGAATAAGAAGAAGAAACTACGGTTTTGCTATTATCCAACAAATTTTTTGCTGGTCTTGGACATGGAGAGGGGAAAAAAAGCACTTTCATTTGTTCGAGGAAGTCGTCTAGCAGTGGAGCGTGCATTTCCTTGATTTATTAAGAAATATATTTAAGTGAGCATCAGGCTTGATTGCTCACCCCCGTCCGAAGTAATGCTCTTTCAGCCACATTGAACAAGGCGAGTATAAGAGAGAGAGAGCGAGACAGAGCGAGAAAGAGAGAAAGAGAGAGAGAGAGAGAGCGAAAGCAAAGGAGCCGGAAAAAATGAAAGGCGACCGAGGATTCAAAGCGAAATAAATGGATGAGCCCTTTCTCTCTCTCTCTCTCTGTCTCTCTCCTCTCTGTCTCCCTCTCGCTTTTACCCTTTCTCTCTCTGTGCTCCCAAGATTCATATTTTCTTCTCCATCTCTCCTAGTAAGCAATGAAAGAGAAAACACATTGAGATGGATGAAGCCATCACAGTGTCGAGGTATGTCATAGGGATAATAATAATAATAATGATCATCATCCAAGACTTTCCGAACGCAAAGACACTACAGAGTTCTTTCCCAAGTTTTCTCCGCTAAAAGTGGGAGAGAGAGAGACCATTTCCCAGAGATTCACCAGCGACTGTCTCCAGTTCATTTTCTCTTTACTTTCTCTCTCTCTCTCTCTCTCTCTCTCTATTTATGTCTCTCTTTGCCCCTTCCCCAAATGACAGTGAACTGATAAAGTCTACGAGGACGTGCGCTCCATTTCTTTTACTTTGTATTACAACCGTAAAAAACACACATTGAGAGAGCGAGAGAGGGAGACCAAAGGAAAAAGCAAAGAACGGTTCGCAAGATATAGGAAAGGAAAGAGAGAGAATAAAAAAGAGAGAAAGAGAGAAACTGAAGACATTTACAATTCACACAAGTATGTTTTCCTTTTCCGCTCCTTGTATTTACTACCACTCGTATTTCTTTTCGTGTGCGTATTTGTTGGATGAGAGCATGTGACTGGGGATAAGGCTCTTGATCCGTTACCGCAAAAAAAAGAGAGAGAAAAGAGAGTATAGTATTTTCATTTTATGGTAACCTCAGCTTTTTACAACCCTCTTTGAGTCTTACTTAACAAGTTTTTGGCTTTTGAAATAAAGGCCATCAAGTATGCGTGTCCTCACACGAGTTCATGGATGTTGGCGGTGAGGGGGAGGAGTAGAAAGAAGAATGAGAAGAAGATGAAGGAGAGAAGGAATAAGGGAGAGTTCCAAGGAAAAGACAAGTCTCCTCTCTTTCCAGTCTTTGTTCCCTCTGTAACTGTGTACCACTATTTTTTTTATTAGTACAAACAGTACCATTATGACGGAAGCCCAAACTGTTACAACTCAGCTTGGAGGAAATACAGAGACGGTGATGGAGAAACAGATGGAGGGAGCAAATGGCAAAGAGAGAGAGAGACAAGGGAAGGGTGAAAAGATAAAAGGAAGAGGGAAGTGCCGATTGAATTCATTATCATCGCCGTCATCATCGGGTACTTAACGATTCTGAACAAACCGACTCCCGCTATTTTGGCACACTTAACTTTAACCGGCAATTTAATTTACTTGTACCGCTCCTACCATCATGGATCCTTGTACTCTTTAAAATCCTCTTCTTCCCCGTCTTCTTCTTCGTTTTCTTCACCTCAAACAATCCAAACTTTCTCTACCTCAAATGGATCAAGGGGAAGTATGTTACCACTACACTGACTGAGATAAGACAAAAATGTAAAAAAGGAGGGACGTGGTATGGCCTATGGCATTATAATTTAATACAGCCCCCGTTGAAGGAATTATGATGTTGTTATTCAGTTGAAATGATGGGGGAAGCATGCCTGGGTTAAGGCAAATTAAATAAGGAGTCAAGTCTTGAGGCCATTTTATTTGTATCTGACACAAACAGTCAGGGAGGAATGAAAGAGAGAGAAAGAGAGAGAGAGTGAGGGAATAAAAGAAATATAGGGAGAAGGAACAAGAGAGAGAAAGCGAGACAAAGAGAGAAAGTAACTGCGGGAAAGAAAGAGAGAGAGAGAAACAGAAAAAAAGAGCGAAGACAGAATGGAAGATCTAAAAAGATCAAGAGGGAAATTGGTAAATACAATGACTTGAAGGAAAGGATTTTGTAGAAAAAAAAGAATAATCCCCCTTCTCTCTTTCAATCCCTGAAAAGGCGTAATAGGTGAGCGGAATCTAATAATTTGTTCGTATTGTAAAAAAAAAAAGAAGAAAATTGCAAGTTTCCTCTAACCCCTTTTGAAACTCTCCTCAAGGCAAAATTGATTTCTCTTTTGTTATCCACTAGAAAGAGTGCCTCAAGTGTGAGGAAGAAAGGGAAGAGAAGAGAGCTTGGGAGAGTTTTTTTTTTGTTGGTACTCAATATCGTCATCTGAGAAACTACCACCACTATACGGCTGTTGCTCTTGAGTAAACGGGTATTTTTTTTTCTCTCAATGAAAATCCTCCTTTTCTTTCCGCTTTACCACCAACAACCTCAACTCCTTCCCATTGTTCGGGAACAACCAAGAAAATTGCCCTTAATACCCTTTTATACACAATCACGGAGTGAGACAGATACTTGAGGAGAGAATGATTTTGGAGAAGAAAGAGGGAGGGGAAGGGAAGGATGCTTTCGTGTATATGTTTTTTTTAGATATTTTTTTTTTGTTCACGGACTGTCACAACTCGTTTATGGACTTAAAATGAGCCCTTTCTTTTCCTTGTCAGGTAGCACACCAAAGGGATGAGGAGAGGGAAAGAGGAGAATGTGAGAGGGGGAAGCGGGACTCTTGTGTAAATAGGAGATAGCTGACTTGGTGAGAGGTGAATGTACGTATAGGGTCCCAAGAAACGATTTGGTGCCCTAAACAATATGATGCAACTATGCTGTAAAATAGAAAAAACATGTTTCCCATGCAAAATTTTCTTATGGATCTAAGGAAAAAGATTCCTCCCGATCCAACCAACTTGGACCGAGTTATGGCGGTTTTTTCAAACAAAAAATACAAAGTCTCAATTTCCGACGAAATTGATTTTTTTTCTCATACGTAGGGACAATACGTTTGTTGTTACCGCGACCGTGCAAAATAGGACATGTTTTTTGAGCAGAATGTTATTGAAAATCTAGAAAAATATTCATATTTAGATCAAGCAGAAATTGGCCAAGTTATGGCGATTTTTCTGCTCCAAGTTCAACGCTTAGAACTTTCAGGTAAATCGATACTTCTGCCTTCCAGCACCAAAATAAATTTGCTGAACTTGTTTTTAGCGTAAAATTTAATGGTGAATTAAGTAAAAGCACTTGTGAATAGTTTTTACTGTGATTAAATCATTAAATCAGTAATTCTGACAAGTGACTCCAAAAGGCTCAGAAACACGCTTTCGCAGCAGGACACACTCATGTGGCAAAAATATTAAACTTATTTTTTGATAATCATTATTTGCAAAGGTCCCAAAAGTTGCTTTTCATGATTTTTAAGACACTTCGTATTTATTTTAAAATTTGTTTTTATTTGGAATTTTTGATGGTATAATAAAAACTGGTGATATCGTCAAAAAATCCTTTGTTTGAACTTGGCGCTGAAATTTTGTCATAACTTGGCCAGTTTGTGTTTGATCTTAATGGAAATATTTTTTCTATATTCACAATCCAATCCTGTTTAGAAAGCACGCTAGCTAAATTTTGTACGGTTGGGAGAACATTCAAAGCTTTGTCCCTAAAGATGGGAGCAAAAAATTCAATCTCAATTCACACTCAATCTCAATTTAATCTCAATTCAATCTCAATTCACTCTCAATCTCAATTCAATCTAAATTCACTCTCACTTCCCTTTGTCGAGAATTGAGAGTTTTTTTAAACGCCATAACACGGCCAAAGTTGGTCGGATTGGGATGAATTTTTTTCCTAGATCGACAATAAAATTCTGCATGGGAAACATGCTTTTTATATTTTGCAACATACAGATGGTTGCTTCATATTGTTTAGGGTGCCATAGTATTTCTTGGGGCCCTGTAAATACAGATTGTTCCTGTACTATGTCTTCTCCATTTCTCTCTAAATTGTCCCACTTTTGCTTTCTCCAACTAACAATGAAGACTTGGGTTTATAAGGAACTTGCTCAACGTTTTTTTATTTGCTTTCTCCTGCTTTCCCTCACCTTTATCACATTGTCTGGCTCAAATTGCATCCGATCTTTCTCATCCCTTCGGATATCCCTTGTTTCTATTTTGTTTCCGACTTTTTTCTCTCGTTTTTTCCTATTTTTAACTCTCTCTTTCGTTAGTGTCTTTTACTCCCGCCAATTTTACCCTCCTTTAATTTTAAATTTACTTCCGTGCATTTCTTAAACTTATTCATTAGCTTTCTCCTACAGATCTGCTCAGTACTCGTCAGATCTCTAGTTTATTGCTCTTTTTCTCTTTTAATTGCATTTCTTCCTGATTCTTTTTCTTTCTCCCGCTTCTCGCTTTCTTTGTTTGAAGTGCTTTTCTTTACGTGTATCTTTATTTCTCCCGCTTTTCTATTTGTCTTAAGTTTATTTACGTTTCTTTGTCTATTTCTATTTTTCTCTAGCTTTGTTTTTCTAATTTAATTGCATTTCTATTTCTGCTATTGTATCTTTTTTGAGTGATTCTGTGTTTTTTCCACCTATCTTTGTCTCCTGCTTATTGTTTTGTTCCGCTCTGTTTCTCCAAATTTTCTGCTTTCACTAATTTTCTTTAATTTAGTTGTTTCTTTCTCCGGAATTTCGTTTTTCTTTCCCTTTCGCTAGATTTTATGTTCTTTCTTTCTCTAATTTTGTTGTTTTCACTCTCTTTTTTTCTAATTTTGCTGTTTTTTCTCTCTCTCTCTTTCTCCGAATTTTATGATTTCTCAATCTTTCCTAAATTTTCTGTTTTTTGATTTCTCTGTCTTTCTCTAATTTATTTGTCCCTCGCTTTCTCCAACTTTGATTTGTTTCTAGCTCTCTTTCTGCTAAGTCCCTACCTCCTCATTTTAGTTTTTCTCTCTGATTTCCTACTTCTGGTTTTCTCCGTCGTTTGTTCCTATTTCATGCTTTCTCTTCCTTTTTTCGTTCATATTTCGCCTTTATCTTTCTCTCTCTCTGTCTCTGCTGATTTCTTGCCTTTATTTTTCATCTTAGCCTCCCGTTTCTTGGTGGACGGTCATAATTTTCTCCATTTTTCTCCAAATAATCCTTCTTTCTCCCTCTATCTCTCTTCGGAAACGGATTTTGCTATCTCATCAAATGCCATCCTTTACGTGTGGTTTTCTTTCAGTTGCACCCTTTAATGGTCTTGGCCTTCCCACAGTCTCATTTGATTTCTTACTTCCACTGCATCCCCCACTTGTGTCTTGGCTTCCCCATTTTCTTGCACGCTCATTCTCTCTCTCTCAAATCGTGCTTCCTTACCACTATCTTTGCTTCCTTTGAGGTCTGAAAAAAAAAGTTACTTCTCCAAACCCACCGCCACCTTCCACCACTTGAGCGCCTTCTTCTTTCTTCTAGCCACACACACATACAAGCACACGGGAGTACTTGAAGGATGTGGCTTTCTCACAAATCTCAAACAAAAAACTCCCGATTTCCTACCTTCCTTTTAACAGCAAGTCTCTAGGAAGCCTTGAGTAATTTCCTCACGTTGAGGAGGAAAGGCACGGTTATTGCACACTTTCACCCCTGCTAGTCAATCGTGTATTAACGAAAGAAAATCCACATGATTTTTTTTCTTCTTAAGAAGAGTAGAAGCAAAGGAAAGTATAAAAAAGATAGAGAAAGGGAGCAAGATGGGAAAAAAGGAGTTGAAAATAGAAAACTCTTCACTCCACCTCCCCCTCTTCACGTCAGAATGAGGATAAATGAGTTCAGAAATCGAATCTTAGACGGAAAATCGGGGTTTAATAGAGAAAATTCATTTTTAAATTTTCATGGACTTCTCTCTCGTCTTCCCTTTTTTTTTCTTTCAGCATCTTTTGAGGCGTAGTATAGGAAGAAAAGCGTGGGGGATGAAAGCGTCGGGTTTTGAACAAAGAAGAAGAAGAAGCCTTTTTGCTGCTGGTGGAAACTGTCACCCTTAGCAGCCTTAGCCTTCGCCTTGATTCACTCACGCTTCTCTTCTCCGTCCTCAATCCTATGCTTTCTCCCATATGAAAAACTTCCTTTTCAGGTACAGGACTTTCCCCCTCAATTCTCCTCTCCTTTTCTCTCTATCTCGCTCTCATTTTCTCCCATATTTACAAATAGGACTAGCCAGGAATTCAGTCTTTTGAAGAATCCAAGAGATTTTCTTTGGAGCAATAATGGAGAAAGTGCCGGAGCCGGGAATGGAAAATCACATGTTATGCACTGACAGAGGTTGTTTGATCCATTGAAATTAAATGTTTTTACCCGGGATTCTATATATTTGCCAGTCTTTCGTTATCCATATTTTCACTTTCCCTTTTCCAAATTCTGGGGACCAATTTTTAAATCAGACTGAATCATAATGTTTTTTCCAGTTTTAGAAATGAGGAGACATTCATGGGCCAATCTCACTTTGGAAGAATGTGTATAAGGATGGGAGAAATGGAAGGTTGGAGGTAGTATTGGGGTGAAATGAGAAAGTGATTGAGATGAGATTACCATAGCCATAGCTGTGCTATACTACTACTAATAATAGCATTGGAGAATTCTCAATACATCACCCACGCGTTTTTCCTTCTCCGATTTTTGCCCATCCACATGCATGGAACCATTGCCCACATCCAACGCCCACATTTCCAACTCCTTTCTTTCTCTCCTTCTCCCCCTCCTTGTCTCTCCCATATTCCTCCACTTGACTAATGATCCTAAAATTTTTCGTCATCTTGTAGAATACATACACTTTTTTTTAAGAGTTGCTGATTTTTTTACGTTGTTTGTCTGAGCACTTATGTAGGAGAGATCGAGTTTTGGAGTAATCTCCCTCAAAATTGTTGGCATAGGGAGTGAATCTATACTTTATGATTATTTCACGTGTTCTCCTAGTGTTTCTTTCTTATTCTCCTTCTTTTCCATGGCAGTTATTTCTCTCTCAATCTCTCCTTTGTCCTCTTCATGTTTCAACAATTTAATTTCTTTTTCTTTTCCTGCTCCAATTTTAATTTTCTATCAATTTAGATGAGAATCTTTCACAAATTCTGGAAATAATAATTTCAATTTTCTACTTCATCTCATTGCCTCTCGCTTCCTCTCTCTGTCCTTCTTTCTCGTTGTATCTGTCCTTTCTCCCTCCTTCTCTCTTTTACTCTTTATCTTTCTCTCTCGGTTTCTCTCTGTCCTTTCTCTCTCTCTATTGCTGTTCTTCTCCCACAATTTCCCGGTCGTGCTTTCTCTCTTTCACTGTGTATCCTTTTCTCTCCTTATCTCTGTCTCTCTATTTCACTATATGTCCGTCTCTCGCGCTTTCTCTCTGTCTCTCTTGCTTCATCTCTCTCTCTGATTCTCTATCGTCCTCTCTCTCTGATTCTCTATCGTTCTCTCTCACACTCTCTATCGTCCTCTCTCTCTTTCACTCTTTATCGTCCTCTCTCTCTGTTTCACTCTCTATCCCTTTCTCTCCCTTTCCCTCCGTTGTGTGTCTCTCTCTCTCTTCTGCATCTCTGTTTCACTCTCTGTTATTTTCTTTTGATTTCTCTATCTCTTCTTCCTTTCTCTCTCTCTTTCACTCTCTGTATTTCCTTCACACTGTCTCTCTTTCCTCTCTCTCTTTATTCTTCTCTCTTGTTTTCTTTGTCGTAGCTTCTTTCTCCCTATCTCAGTCTCAATCTTTCTCTTGGTTTCACTATCTATCCTTTTCTCTCGCTTTCTCTTCGTTAATTCCTTCTCTCTACCCTTCTCTGTGCGACTGCATTTCTATTCTTCCTTCTCTCTCTCTCTTGACACACCTCTCTTTCTTTGTCTCTCTCTCTCTCTTTCTCATCATCCCTCTTTCCTCCTCTCCCATCTCCTCTCCTCGTTTTCCACACATTGTAAATTAGTTTTCATGCATTGAGAAATTTCGGGTGGCTGGCGCCAAATACAATGGGCTTGTGATGTGGAAGTATTTCCAAGATGTGTATGGTGTATAGTAATTGGCTTGGAACATCTCCATCAACTGCGCCTCTCTCCAAAACCCCATGGATTCTCCCATATAGCATGCTCCGCTTCCTTGTGCCATCACTGTTATTGCGTTAAAATAATAATATCACTGTATCCCTTTCTTCTCCGCTTCTTCCAATCAATTTACCGTCACTTTGTCTCCTTTTATTTTGGAGAGGGGGAAAAATTAGATTACTGAGCCCACTTCCTTCCAATGCTTAGACACCTCCAAAGAATTTTCATTTCTCTCTCACTTACAGCCATAATCTTCTTCCTTCCATTACTGTGCATGGGTGTGGGTTAACACATCTTAAACGGTGGAAAGTGCTAGTCGATTAAATTAAGTTACGGGGAGGTCAAAGAACAGTCTAGTGTGAGATGGAATTTAATTTATTCCACAGTAAAAGCTTCCAAGAATTCTAGTAAGAGCTGAATTCAGATCGAAATTCTATGTTCTTCTAATTTTTAGCGTCTGTACATTTTTTGTTTATTCCCATTTATTTCGTAGGGGTGAATTTTTATTTGATTTTTCTTTCCTCTAAATATTTTTTCTTCCATGATTTCCCAAGCCTTTGGCATTGTGTGGGAAGTATAGGAAATCATTTTGACGGGAGAAAGCATACTCAATCATGGGGGGTGCAATTTGGACAAAATTAAATTTGAAATTCATTAGAGTCTTATTTTAGTGCTGAGGAGCCATTGAACTGTATGCTGTGTATTCTAATTATTGTAAGGTAAAAAATAGATAAAATTATAGTGAAGGAAATCTTTAAAAATAGATAATAGATATAGTTAATAGTGAAAAAGAGATAAACAATTAAAAATAGAGACAAACAAATAAGATAGTGAATGAAGGATAAAAAATCATATTTAATAAATAAAATAGTAAAAAAGGAAATCGGAAAATAAATTAAAATAAAACAATCAAATCAAACAGTAAAAAAAAAGAGATAAGCATAAAATAATAAAAAACAGATCAAATAATAATATACAGATAAATTAATAAAACAAGAGATAACAACAATTATGAAAAACAGACAAAATAAAACAAACGGATGAAAACTGAAATCATTAAAAAACAGATGCAATAATAAAAACTGATGAAAAATAAAATTATTTAAAAACAGGTAAACTAAGGAAAAAGAGATAAAATATAACATGATTAAAAACAAATAAAATGATAAAGAAGGAAAGTAAAAGAAGAAAAATAAAACAATCAGAAATCAAATCAATCAGTACAAAAAGAGATCCACGATAAAATAATAAAAAGAGATAAAATAATAAAAAGGAGATGAAAGATAAAATGATAAAAAGAGATAAAATAATAAAAAGGAGATGAAAGATAAAATAATAAAAAGAGATAAAATAATAAAAAGGAGATGAAAGATAAAATCTTTAAAAACTGATAAAATAAGAAAAAGGAGATAATAAACTGATGAGATAATAAAAAATAGATGAAAGATAAAATCTTTAAAAACTGATAAAATAAGAAAAAGGAGATAATAAATAATGAGATCATAAAAAAGAGATAAAATATAACATAATTAAAAAACGGATGAAATACTAAAAAAGAAATAAAATATAAAATCATTAAAAAACTGATGAAATAATAAAAAAGAAATAAAATATAAAATCATTAAAAAACTGATGTTATATTTCAAAGTTATATAAAATTATAAACAGTTGATAAATACTAAAAAAGAGTTCAATAAAATTACAAAAAATAGATACCTTATAAAAAGAGTTAAATAAAATTATACAAAAGAATTAAATAAAATTATAGAAAAGAGTTAAATAAAATTATTAAAAAACCAGTAAATTTTGTTTAAAAAGATCTGAAAATAAAATGATAAAGAACAGATAAAACATAAAAAAGAAGCTGACCTCCATCAGCGTAAGTCTCTGAGCCGTAGCCATCCTGAAGTCCATTGGCCCAAGTTCCTTCGTATTTGGCGTTGGAGGCCGTCGCCTGCCTTACTCCATAGCGCCCTTTGAACCCTTGCGTCCACTCCCCACGGTACGTCCATCGCCCTCGGTACTCCGTACCCAAACCATGTCTTTTTCCATTTTGCCATTGGCCCTCAAAGGTACTCCCACTAGCAAAGAAACACAACAAAATGTGAATAGTAACATAAATACATTAAAAAGATGTCAAGTTTACATTATTTAAAAAAATATATAAGCCTGTCATCAACAAAATACAGACTCAATTTACAAAAATTATTGAATCAAAATCTATTTACATACTACAAAATCAATTTCTGTGACGAGAGAGAGAGAGAGAAAGAGAACACAATTCCAGCATGTACACATTTTTTCTGTACGCGAAAGACAAAATTGTGTTCTAAAATTACACATTTTTGTGACAAACTCACACTCATACATACGTTTCTTGTCTAAACATCCACTCACACACATGCCCTTCACATCCTGGCTGTCTCAAATCCCCTTTTTACTACTATGTACCCACTACTACAAATACCCTGACATCACATGGAGGAGTAAAAGTGGAAGCTGTTGTGGTTTCAAAATGTTTTTTTTCTCCATCCTTCTCTCTCTCTCTCTCTCTCTCTCTCTCAAAGAATTCATCTTAAATCACAGAGTATTCCCTCACATAAATTTCTCCACACGTTAACACACATTCACTTTTTTCTTGTGATATAACTCACGTTATAATAGGAAACTGTTACTTTTGTGGCCTTAGCTTTCACAGTCCCGTCTCCCGGACTCATTTGTTCACATGCAGAAGCTCTTAATGTCCGTCGGGAGGAGGAGGCAATAAAGAGCCAACAAAATGGGAGGAGAAAGAGAGGGGACCGCGGAGGAAGCAAAAATAGTGAGACCGAGACTAAATGAGGTAGGAGAAACGTGAGAAAGAGTAAATTAGCATGAAAAGCTGCAGTGGGAGAGAGCGAGACGAAGAAAGGCGGATCGAAAAGTTAATGTATGATCAGAATGAAGTGAAAGGATACAAACAAATAGCCATTATTATTATTATATTGGGAAGAAATGGCCATAGATTGAGGAAAATCAAGAATAAACGAATTAAAATTTTGAGAACCGAGAAAAAATAGGAAGAAAAACAAGAGAATAGAGAGAGAAAATAAAACAGAGGGAGCAAACTGAAAAGAAGAAAGCATGGATAGACGATGATAAAACAGAAGAACAAAAATGAGGGAGAGAGAGAGAGAAAGTGGAGAGAATGAAATGAAAGAGAGTTACAGGGAGAAGGGAAAGGTCAAGGACAAAAATTGAAAGAGGAAATAATGAGAAAAGGTAATAACATCAAGAGACAGGGAGAATGGACAGGGAGTGAAATAGGAGATAGAACCGGGAGATATAGTGAAATAAAAGAGCCGAAAGAGGGAAAAAACATGCGCACAATGGGCAAAAAACAGCTGATAAAAAATGAAGAAAATACTATGTAATAAAATTACCACAGGAAAAAATAACTTCGAAAAATGGAAGAAGAAAGTGCCCGAATAGATCAAGGCCAGATAAACGAAAGGGAGAGGAAAAATGAGGAATTAAAGAAGATAAAAATAAAAGTAGGGAGAGAACATCAATTGAAAATAGCCTCTACATTTCCAGAAATCCCCGTAATTACACTCATAGTAACATTACAATGGGCCCATCCACCCGAATCTCCTCCCTCGCCAAGCATTTAATGCTCTCACAAAGACTCCCGCCCCATCCACATTCCAATTATTTGGAGTAAAATTAAAAGTATTGATTAGCTGTTTGGTGGGTGAACATCATTTCGTTTAATGTCTTGTGTGAGTGTGTGGCTCTGTGGCTCATCAAGTCAGGAAAAAGATATGTTTACATCAAATTCTCTCTCTTTCTCATTCTCCTTCTCTCTATCTCCGTCCTTGCTTTCCAACTCATCACATGTAAAAATCTTATGTGTATACAAATGCTCATCGGAGGGAATTGTGAGTATAGACGTGGACGTGTGTCTACATGCTAAAAGATGACGATAGAGCAATTACCGCGCAACCAACAACCCGAATCTAATTTCAACCTCTATCTCTCTTTTTTTTCTCTCTCTCTCTCTTTCTTCCTTCTCTCCGCCCGCTTCCTCGCTCAATCTGTGTGTCTCCGTTTCTCTCTTTCACTGTCTCCGATTATCTCGCCCTCTGTCTCCCGCCGTTTCTTCTCTTACTTCCGCTTCACTCACTTCGTGTCTCTCTTTCTGGCCCTCTCTGCGTTTCTCTCCCTCTTTCCGTTTCTCTCTCGGTGTCCACCTCTTCGTTGCTTTCCCTGTCTCTTTCTCTCTTTTCAAGTCTCTTTCTTTTTCTCTATCTAATCACTCGTTTCCTTCCTCTTTCTCCCCCACTTTTTTCTCCCTTTCTTTCTCTTACGATCTCTCTCCATCATTCTCTCTCTTCTCGCTTTCTCTTCGATCTCTCTCTCATTCTCTCTTCTCACTTTCTCTTTCTATCTCTCTCATCCTCTCTCTTCTCACTTTCTCTTTCGGTCTCTCTCTCTCATTCTCTCTCTTCTTGCTTTCTATCTCTCTCTCCTTCTCTCTCTCCTTCTCTCTCTTTCTATCTCTCTCCTCTAACTTCTCACTTTCTATCTCTCTTTTTCATTTTCTTTCCTCTCACTTCCTTTCTCTCTCAATATCTCTCTTTCTCTCTCACTGCCTTTCTCCGTCAATGTCTCTGTTTCTCTCTTCTCACTTTCGTTCTCTCTCATTCTCTCTTCCTCCTCTTCATCTCTATCTTTCTGTTCTCTGAATTTGTCTCTCACTCTCTTGCTCCGTATATTTCTCTCTTCATCTCTCTCTTTCGTTGTCTATTTCTTCCTTTTCCTCTCTCTTTCTTCCGACCTTTTTTCTTTGTATTTCCCTGTCTCTACTTCTATCTCCTTTTCTTGGTCTTTTTCTCTTTTTTCTTTACTTTCTCCCCTTTTTCTCCCTCTCTGTCTTTTTCTCTCATTCCGCTGATACAATTTTGTAAGAGTGCACGTACTACATTGTAAGTTGTACTACGTGTTACATTTGCTTCCCCGGCCTAATTACAAAATTAAACACAAAATAGCATTTGCATGACTGCATGATAACGTTATTCACATTTCCTTTAAAAAAAAAAAGTTTCCCCACACTTTTTTCTGCTTCATCTTCGCCTTCTTCCCCATTCCGTTCTATCACTCCGCTTATTATTATTAGGACCATTACTCCCGACAAAAGAGTTAGTAGTCCCCGTGCGACATGAAGAACCCTGTATAGTAAATAGCTCTTGCCTCCCTCCCCATTCACACGTGTACCTATGTGCGTGCGTGTATGAAAACAATTAAAGCCCTCTGTCACGGACGTCTTCCCTTCTCTTTTTGTAAAGGATTGTCATATTTTTCTCCTCAAATTTTCTAGCTAAAACTTGATAGAGTTAATTTTAGTTCAAATATTCTGTTTGTGGTTTTTTTTGTTTTGGTTACAAAAATAAAGATGAGTTTAATTACAAATGTGGCCCGTTCTAATTTTAATTTCCATCTCTTTGGTTTTTGTTTGTATTTAATGTTTTTTCTCATTTTTGTAATCGTATTCTTTAATAGCACTTGATGTTTCACGCGTCAACCCTTTTATTTGAGCTTGTTTCCTCATCTGCTACAAAAACTTTTCCACAAAGTCAATTTTTTTTGTTGGGAGAGACGGAAATAACTTGGAACAAGAGGCGTTGTTTTATGATAACATGCCACTTTTCTGTGCTTTATGTTCGCATTTACTTTCTCCTTTTGCCACTTCGCAACTTTCCCCAACTTTCGGAATTCCTTGGTCTTTTCCCCTTTCTCCGGACCGGAATCGACTTGTCCTGGTATTTCCCTTCTGATTCTCCGTTCATCCACGTTTCCACGTGCTTCCTTGCGTTTCCTCCCTCCCTTTTTTTTTTACCCCGCCCGAGATTGCCAGTCAATGTTCACGCAATTTATGTTTCCATGTGGAGACAACATCCGACAGAAATTCTCACGATATCTTTCCGCGTTTGTACAAAAATATATTTCTTACCCAAAATACATGTTTCATTTCCTGGCTGTCTCTGTAAGGATCTTTCGCCCTAGGTTTTTCTTTCTTTCATACTTCTTTTTCATTCATCTCCCGTTTCCCATTTCACTTTAGTTTCTGCCTTCCTTCTTTTTACTCATTAGTTCTTTTCATCTCTTCTTTTTCCTTTTTTATTTTTATTTCGTCTCTTTCTCTTCTTTCCTATCTGGGATTTTTTTTGTTTCCTCATTTTTCTACTCTCTATTCCTTTATATTTCCGCTCGTTCCCTCTCTTCCCCTTGTTTTCTTTTCTCCTTGCCTTTATCTCACTGTCTTTGCCCTTTTCACTCCCTTTCTTTCTCTCTCTTTCTTTCTTTCGCTGGATCATTCTTTCTTTCTCTCTTGCTTTCTTTTGCTGGGCCATTTTCTCCCTCTCTCTCTTTCCATATCTCCCTTTGTCAATTTCTCTTTCGTTTCCCCTAACTCTCAAACCGTTTTATTTCTCTCTTTCTATTTTTACTTATATCTGTTTCCTTTCTCCTTATGTTTGCCTCACTCACTTTTTTTCTACTATTTGTGTTTTTACTTGCCTCTTCTTTTTTATTTGTTTTCACATGTTTTTCGCTTTCTTGCCCTTGCCTTATGTTTTTTCCAATATATCTCTTTTTTCCCTTCTCTAGCCTTTTTCTTTGTCCCTCTCTTTGTTGTCTCTGTCCTTCCGTTTCTGTCCTTCCTCTTTTCTCTCTCTTTCCCCTCGCTCTCTCTCTCCCTCTCTCACTTTTCTCTCTTCTTCTGTATTCACGCTCTGTTCTTTCCTTTGTTTGCCCTTACGTCACTTCAATGTCTCTGGTTTTCCCTTTTTCGATGTTTCTCTCGCTTTCTCTTTCTGTATCTCGCTCTTCCTCAGGCTCACCCATTCCCGTATATTTCCTACCGTCCTACACAATCTTCCTTTCGCTCTCTTTTTCTCCCTTACTGCCCATCATTTTATGTCGCCCGCATGTCTATGTATTATCCCAGCTGTCACTCTCTCCAGCCCCCTTTGAGCATTTGTGCTTACACATAGGTGTCGCCTATATATTGGAAGCAGTCATACATATGTACGGTGATTACACTCGTGTCTCTCCCCCAAAAAAAGCACGGAAGCATCATCTTCTTCTCTTGCATGACAACCTTCCATTTGCTCGTTGCATGTTGCAATATTATGGACTACGACTCTGGATGAGAAGGAATCCCTCCGTAACAATTTCCATTTACTTAGCATTTTTTTTATAGAATAATGGCTGTTACAGGTATTACTATAATTTGCCAGGAGTGACAAATGCACATAAACTCTGCAATTTAAACACGTGCTAACAGGATAGATCCGAGTGTATCTGAACGTAGCGGCATTTGCAACTAAAAACCACGAATAGCTTAACATTCAACAAATATGTATGTAGGTATATCTAATTTTTCGTAGTAGTAGCAGCGCAGTTCTGTAGGGAACTGTCACGTGCACTTTGACACGCCATTGTTAAAAGCTGAAATTTTGTGTCCAAAAATCCTTCATGATTCTACCTTTGGAAACAGTTATTAGTGACATGTAAACACACTTGTTGCTATTTGTCAGAGAATGATACTAATTGTATTTGTTTATTTTGTTTACTCCATATTATTTAAAAAAAAAGTATTTTCTGTTATCTACAAATGTTTTGAAATAGTGATGTAGCACTTCTCCAAACTCTTGAGGGCATCGTAATCACGTGCATGCAATCGTAATTATCTAGCCCGGATAGAAAATGTTCCAATATTGTGTGAGTCTTGTGAAAAAATCGATAGTATCTTGTGATTACGTACTACAAATAATGGTGATGAAGTGCATTACACTTGAGACCGTTCTGGGACTGGCTGTATAATTGTATATTCCTTCCACATATAAAACGTGAGAGAATTGGGATAAAAGTGACATGTGACACACTTGGAATGCATTACATAAAGGTGATGAAAAAACTTGGATGAGATCATACAAATGACAAGGTTATAATATTCCAGCAAGTTCTCTGGCATAAATGGACAATTATGTGGGGGGGATGACTGCCACAGTGAGGCAAGTCACACGTCATGGAATAGTGACAATGAATTTGTACTGCTGTGGTCTCCAATGGATGGGGCAAAGGGAGAGAAAAAGAGGCAGAGAGATAAATAGTGAGAGACAAACACAAAGAGAGTAGCAGAGATGGCCTTGTAAAGAATTTCATCAGCAAAAACTTGTTTAGGTACAAGTTCAAGCACGGACATTAGCCGTGTTTCCTCCAAATCCTTTTCTAACAATGCTGGGTAGTTTGTCCTTTTTTTGTACAAACACGGTTTTTGATCATTTATCGCAATTTTTGGGGAGAGTGACTCTCTCACATTTTTCTGACTCATTTTCGTAGATATTTAAGAGGATTAGACATTATTAAGTCGCTTTGCGGATTAAAGACCGAACGTACATATGCACGTGTGTGTTACAATCTATTCATTCTGCAACAATAAGAAAATACTGTCTTTGACTTGAAGCTGCTTGACGAGAAGGAAGTAAAAAAATTCATTTTTGTTGCTTTCAGGGGCAACTGGAGGAATTCCAGTATCTGCACATCATTTGTCATAATAATCAAAAAATGGGGAACTTTGCCACTGGCAAATGCAAATGGGAAGAGAAATTATTTCCAATGTCTAAACAATTTCCCAAAATGCAATATTACAATTCAATCTGAAGATATTCTCCATATTTGTCTCGTCACAAAATTTCGTCATTAAATATTGTCCTTGATAAATGTCCTGGAAACTGCTTAACTCCTTTATTGACATAACCTTAGACACATGGCCCTTTTTTTTGCACAAGCGTCTATGGCAGATAATTTTAGAAGACAGAAAATATCGGTACAATGGGTGTCTTTCCTTAAAGGAAATTCGGTACCGGACTAGATTTTTTATTTTCACTCTAGCTCTCTCTTCGTCTCTCTCTTTCTCTCTCTCTCTCTTTGTCTCTCTCTTTGTCTCTTTCTCTTTTTTTCTCTCTCTCTTTTTCTCTCTCTTTGTCTCTTTCTCTTTTTCTCTCTCTCTCTCTCTCTCTCTTTGTCTCTCTCTTTGTCTCTTTCTCTTTTTTTTTCTCTCTCTCTCTTTCTCTCTCCATTTCTCTCGCACAATCTTGGCTCTTTCCCTATCTCCCCGGCCCTCTTCTGCTCCCTCGGATTCTTATAGTCTCCATTGACAGATTTGGAATTGACAAAGCCATGGAGGCCCGTCTGGATCCCGTCAAGGATCAAGTGATGAGCCAAGATTTGTATGTATGACCTTTTTTTTTCTCTCCTCTACCATACCCATCCCATTCCTTCTCGGCACGTCCCAAGCATTTCCTCCCGTCTTTTCAATACTCTATGGGAAATCCTTAAACGTTCAACATCATGAGGGGACATAGGACGCTTGAATGCTGCCGGTTACCCCAAAAAAAAACTATGTCTGCTTTTATTATTGTATTAAGGAAAAGACAAACAAGGGGTTAGAAAGGCCTAGGGAGAGAGGGAGCGAGAGAAAGAGATAAGGGGATACCAGACAGAATGAAGGACAAGGGAAAATGGGGAGTGTGTGAGATTCCCGGGTAACATTAGATAATGCAAATACCCGCAAACAATTTTTCTTTCCCACACATTCCTTGGCTCGCTAGCCCCTAAGGAGTAGTAGTCCGTTTGATTTTGGCAAAGGGAAAAACTGCCATCGTGCAGTCACCTCTATATAGACTTGACAGGTACGGAGATGGGGGGGGGGCTACCGAAAGGGGGGAGGGGAAGAAAAAACAACAAGCATGTTCCAAGACAGTGTGATTCATCAGAGTATTGACGCGAAAGACGACACATCCGCCGATCTCGTGCTTTGTATGCAATTTCCTGGCCAACAACACAAAATCTTTTTTCTCCTTTCTCTCGATTCTCTACTCTTCCTCCTCCTCCTTTATTCCTTCCTCCATATCTCCCAACTTCTCCTTCGTAAAAATCATCCAAGCCTCAACCCCTTAATCCCATACAATCCATCCTAAGTATAGAAGCTGTAAATTCCAGTTCATTCTCTCCCAGGACAATTTCCTCCCTTTTTATCCCCTTCCTCCCCCTCCTATTTTGTAGTGGAAATTCCCTCCCCCAACAAAAAACAGGCAACTGTTGCTCAACTTACTCGCCATCCCTGATTTTGATGCAAGACACTCCTCCAATAAAACGCTCAATTCCTATACACTTGAGCCAAGTCTTGAATTCTTGAGCTTTTTTTTTTCTATCCTCATACAATTCCTTTCATCGCTTCATGTCATGGTCCAGAGTGAATCTCAAATTTCGGTGAGAAAATTTCCCATCCCAAGGGAGAAAGGTTCCACTTTGCCCCAATTGGGGAATTCTTAATGTACTGTACACTCTTATACATATTTACTTGTACAAATAAATACGTGTTTATGGATTGAAATTTGAACCGTCATGAGCGTTATTATAGATGCTATGGACTATAACAAGCCCTTTAATAGCTCAGATTGGGTCCTTTATAGATGTTAAGGGGCGACTTGAGGCTATCAAATAGGAGAGAGCCTCCTCGTCCAGGAGCAAGGCTCGCATTAGAATTCTTAACCTCCAGGAGAATTTATTCGGCCATAAAGGATAAAAGAATGCCTTGTAATGAATAAAAGCCTTTCGTCTGAACTCGCTACAGTTTAGAGCAAAAATTATTGAAAAGGAGGCAAATAATTACGCTCACATTGCATCCCACCATTTGACTTTAACAAAAAAATAACAATTACTATAGCGATGACTGTTGTCACGTTCAGGATGGCAATGCTGTAACTGTAGCGAAGTTTCTAGCGCATTTGTTACAAGTTACACCACATCACAAGACACTAGCCATTGGAGATTTTACAAAAAGAAATGTATAGAAAACAATAAATGTATATGATTACCTCATTTTGTATGTACACGGTTGAGAAAAAATAAAAAATTGGTTCTGGAGAGTCACAAGGACACAGAGAATAGCTCAGTATTTACAATGAGACCAGGGAAGTATACGTGTGATTGAAGTGTAGCTATGCTTGTTTACATCAGCGTACGTAACATGTCTATAGAGTGGCCGGCAAATTATGTAGAAAAAAAAACGGGTGACCTTGTAGCTTTACCTTCACTGTTACTTGAGGGAATATCATAAGCGCATACTCATATCATCTGCCGTAAGTGCAGACTTGCTCGTGTCTATCCGCCCACTATACTCGAATAGACGGACGGATTGTATATGCATAGAAATCTCTCAAGGGCGGCACATTTATCTCCAGTGCAAAGTCACGCAGCACAGACCATTTCAGTTCGGGCGTTGTGAGACAGAGAGAGAGGGAGAGGGTGTGATTGGAAGAGTTACATAAGCTTGTACAAGTGATTTTTTTTATCTCTTTCCTTTTTATCCTTTAACATACGTATTCTCACAACGAAAGATGAGGAGGCTCTCATCAGTCGCTATTAGCACACTCAGCAGCCTTTGTCGTTCAGGGGGTAATCACTGTACTTATTTGAGGCAGAGCAGTCTCGGCGGTGTCATTCCAGGTTTGTTGTCATTCCCTGCTACTCCCATCGCTCCTCCGCAGACCTCTCTTCAGCACTTTGACACACGATTCTTTGGGTAAGTCCTCTTATTGCCCTTTCTCCTTTATTCTTTCTTCGGGTTTCCGGACATTCCATGTCCTGTCTTCAATTCTCTCCATGCCACTCTGTCACTCCTTGTAGTTTTCTGTCTCGCGCGCTCTCTCTCTCATTTGCCCTCTCTTGCTCTCTCTCTCTTATATCCTCTTTTTCCTTGTCTTTCTCCACATCCCTTCCTCTGTTGTTGTTCTTCCCTTTCTCTTGCACTTTTCCATCTTGCTGTCTCTCTTATTTGCTCTTTCTCTTTCTTGCGTTTTCACTCTTTCTCTGTATCTTGGTTTTGATTTTTCTCTCTCTTTCTTACCTTTTCGATCCCTCTCTCTCTTTCTCTTTCTGTTTTTGCTCTTTCTCTCTCTCTTTCTTACGTTTTCGCTCTCTCTTTTTCTTGTCTTTTCGCTCGCTCTCTCTCTCTCTTTCTTGCTTTTTCTCTCTCTCTTTTGTTTTTTTCTGATCTTTGTCCCTCTCTTTTTCTCCACTTTTCTCTCTCCTCCTTCCCTTTTCGCTTTTGCTCTCTTTCTTGATTTTTGATTTCTCTGTCTTTTTTTCTTAATTGTTTGCTCTCTCTCTCACTGTCTTTTAATCATTTCTTAGTTTGCTCTCTCCCTTGATGATTTTTTGATTTTTTTCTCTCTCTCTCTCTTTTGATTCTTTCTTGATTTGTTGCCCTTGTGTTGGTGCGGTTTCTCTATCTTTTTCTGGATTTTTGCTTTCTGTGTCGCTTTTGTTTGATATTTTGCTCTCTTTCTCTCTTGATTGTTTCTTGACTTTTTGCTCTTGTTTTGGTGCTCTTTCTCACTCTTTTTCTTGATTTTTTTCCCTCTCTCTCTGTTTATTACTGTTTCGCCCATTCTCTATTATTCTGGCGCTCTTTCTAACTTTCTCCTGCTGTCACTTTCTTAATGATTTTCTCTTTTCCCTCCTCTTTCGTCATTTCTTTATTTTGTAGTCATGTAAAAATAAATTCGCTCTCCTTGGCTTGTTCGGTTGCTGTATTACTTCTTCATTTAGACTTATTGGTGAAGAATCCCAAGTGATGTAATAATAGTAGTAATAAAATCATAATAAGTAATAATAATAATTCTAACATTTAATTTCCTTTGACAAGAATCCCGGCCCATTTTTGACACTTTTATGGGGCGCCCCCATCCCTTATTACTTGACACTGTCCAAGAAAGGAGCCATAATAAGCTCCCGTCCGTCCTGATTATGGAAGTTATTATTATACACCATCCAAGTTTTACACAGCTCCCCGGAGTTCCAATAAAACTATGTACACCCCAAGGGGGAAATAACATGTGAAGAAAGTTTCTTGATTTATATACATGGTGACAAATCTTTCTCCTCTTGCGTTTACATGCACACATCCATACGTATATACCGTCCATGACATTATTAATATTGTAAACTCCCTACGTCCCATTTATATATTTCTTGTACGTCCGTATGCCTATAACATTGTGCCTAATCACAGTCGGAGGTTTTTACTGTTTTTCTCCAAGTCTCTGAAGCACGAGAGAAAGAAATTAATGACCGCATAAATTTTTTTTTTCTATCCGGTTTTTTTTATATGTGTGTATCCCAGTCGTGTTTCCGCTTCCTACCCAATGATGATGATTATAAAGGTGGGCTTTACAATACCCCAAAATGTATATAGCCCCCCGCATTTTTCCCCCGCATTTCCCCCATTTTCAAACTAGTTTTGAATACCATTAAAAAAAATGGGCATGTGGAGATTTCCCCTTGAATATTACGCTAGGAGCATTTGGGAATTGCTCCATGAAAGAATTCCGATGTGTGTGATGTAATTGAGTAAAGGGGAGAGAATGCTCCTGTATTGCGAACATGAATGAAGGAGTTTGTGTAAGAGCTAATATTGGAGTACAATATTTAGTAGTAGTACACAGTATAGTACTGGATGGAAGGGGAACGAGTAGGAAAAGTGTTTTAATTTTTTTTTTTTTTTGCCTTTGCAATATTTTGGCTACACCACTATTAACATCCTCCATGTGAGAGAAGAAGTAGGGATTTCTACAGGAATAATATATGGATACACACAAGCTACTACCGTATTAAAATAGCTGTTACTCATTCTGGGAAGTTACACACATCTCCCGTCCTTCCACCCATTGGTACGGAGGGAGTTATAACCGATTTCCCCTCCCGTGTACATACCATGTATATTTTTGGTCCATTATAGAGAAATTTATGGCACGACTAATACTGGTAAGAAGTATATGGAGAAGATATTTTTTTATATATTTTTTTTTCTATTCGTCCAACTCTATATAGGAGCTCCGTTGAGGTTGCTTTTGTTCCTCGGTTCACACAGTCGACGTTCCCTGCCTTGGGAAGGGCTTCTACTAGTAGTTGGGAACGGAAGGTTGGCCGTGGGATTGAGCTAGGAGTGCGAAAATATTCTTGGATGAGTTCTTCTTCATCCTCTTCTTCTTCTGCTTCTTCTAAAGTTTTGGGGACAAAAAGCGGTGCTTGTTTCAATTCCTCTTCGCCAAGTGTTATTACTCTCGGTGGTGTCACAGGCCGGATTATTGTTCGGGAAGCAACCATGTCAACCAAGTCGGACAAGCTAAAAATTGTCATCTTCTACGGGTCCACCCGGACCGGGAGGATGTTGGATAGGGTAGCAACCTTCGTCAAGGAAGAGGTCCAGGCCAAAGGGATGGAAGCCATCATCATGGGTAACTCATGCCTCCTCTAATGTATACATATAACATCCATCTACACTTATCAAGCCCATAGACACAATCCGGATTCCGTCCTAAAAAGCTTTTATGGGAGCAAATCCACCACTGTTGTGTATACAATTCCCGAAAAAGGAAAAACCCAGCTTTTAGGATTTTTTAAAAAAAAATTCACTAAATCCCATTTCACTCCATGGAGACATGCCGAGGTGTGTTTACACATGACCCTTCTAGTAATAGTAAAAGTGTTTTTATTTGTGTACATTTTGAGTACATTTTTAAGGACATTATTTTTTGAAAGAACTTAAACCGATTTGTCTAACCCCATCATATGTGTATATAAGAGTGGATTTATTTATTTTCCCCCTCATTTTCCCGTCAACCCTTCCATTCCCTGTCTACATCCCGATATGATCTTTCAAGGACAGTGATGGGGGAAAAAAGAATTCCTCCCCAGGAGTTGAATGATGAAAGCATGTTGAGAAATGTGGGGGAGGAAATATACTAGTGACGTGAATGTGTCCCGCCATTTTTTTTATGTAGTCAAACGTCATACCATATAACATCAGATGATTCCGTCAATATTGACACCTTTCATGTTTCTAATGTTGTTTTTTTTTTCCTCCCTTTTTTTCTTCTTTGTATTAATCTATATAGATCCAAAGGAACTTCCGTTTGAAGTGCTGAACGTGCCCCTTCACTTCTATCCCCCGGATAAACCGGAACTCCGTCCGGAATGGCTTGTGGAAATGAATAATACGGTTGTGAATGCGGATGGTTTCATTATCGTCATGAGCGAGTACAATGCTGGAGTTCCACCGGCATTGAAGAACATGCTGGATCATCTCTCGCCTTTCTCCTACCGGCATCGCCCCCTTGGACTTGTTACCTATAGCATGGGTACGTATATACCTACATATTTTTCTCCCTATCTATACTACTTTGGATCCTTGAATTCTTTTATGATTTTTATTAAATTTATTTATTATTCTGGTCTTTAATTATTTTTGTTTGGAATGATTTTTAGAATTTAATTTTGTTGAAAGTTTGGATAAAAATCTTATTTTTTAAATGCTATTGTTTAATTTTTTTACAGGTCATATGGGAGGGATACGAGCCCAAATGGTTTTTGGGCCCACGGCCCTGGACTTTGGAATGGTCACGGTACCTAATAAGGTCACCATCTCCACCGTACACACTAGCTTCAGTGCGGAAGGGAAGTGCTTGGAAGATAGATATGCGAAACAGTTGGAGAAACTCTTGGATGATCTGGATTGGTACGCCCATGCCTTGAAAAATCATAAGGCTGTCCGGACACCACTACCGGGATCATATTAAATCCTCCATTATATATAATAAGAAGCAGAAATAAATTTAAAAAAAAGACTCCAGTTAATTGTTTGAAATGTCGGGGCAAGGGCAATATTTTTCACAAATGCTCTCTTTTTTCCCTTTTTTCCCTTTCAGCTGTTCCTATCATTATATGTGCAAAAATGGATTGTATTAACCGAGCTGTGCTTGGCGTATTCATTATACGTATACGTATTGTATGTATATTTTCTTTTAAAATTAGATATAATCAATAACTAAAGTGCACATGTGTACATATGTACATGCAAAATCAATTATGAACAAATTTGTTTTAGTCTTTTAAATATACGATTTTTCTAGTATTGTAGTTGAAGAATTTAATTTGTTGTTGAAATTATAAACATTACCCATTTTCCTGGGTAACTAGAGAGACTTCAAAAATTCCTAGTACCTACTACGTACTGTGAATCGAAAGAATTCTGGCTTCTTGAACAAATGCAAAATTTAGTACAGGAGGATTCAGTACAATTTTTTAATGCGTCAAAAACATTATTATACATATTTTATTCACGAACCAAGATTTTTGCAGCTACGAAGAAGAATTATCCTCACTCGGGAAGGGCTGTGGGCTGGTATTAATTGTAGTATTTACTAATACATATTCAGTATTACCCACAAAAGTTAGGAAGTAATGTAGCATGTTTTGACGGTCAATAAATATACATTAAAGTTCCTACATTTGTCTCTTCTTATTGTGCTTAAAGAGCACGTCAAATTACCCATCTCAACCTAAAAAAAATTCAAAGGGGATCCAACATGATTTTTTGACGCGATCTCACAATTTCTAATGTCCATAAATCCCGCCATACATTCCTCCTGTGAGCCTTAAATAATGGAGGACTTTCTCCCATATTTTTACATTCTGATTTCTCCCTCCCCCATAAAATTGAATAACAGTATTGAAGGGCGTCGGGAGCACTCCCACTTTCACTGAAGATGACACGGAGGGAAAGTAAGTGGAAATGCACACACTACTAACCCGATAAAATGGGGGAATTCTCACTCTCTGACTTGAACGAGAATAAATCCTCTCAACAAGGTCCGGACCAAAGGAAGAGTTGTGGGGGTGGTAAGAAAATAAACTAACAGAAACGAATAAATATATACATAGATACACATAAGAGAAGTGGATGGAAATTAGATTTAAGACAGTGATGACTCCATATAAACCCTGTAGTAAAGACCAAATAAGAACGCACGTAAGTAAGTAGGATGTTCATACCCCCCCCCCGTTTTTTTTCGCCAGATTTCACGGTGCATAAATCTTTTGCCATAAATCTTGAATTTGTCTCGGCCTTTCCCTTTGGGGAGATCCAAGGGTGGGGAGGGGGAAATGGCTGAGGACGGAGTATAAGACTTGTGCCAAGGGATTACTTGCACACTGGGGTCACTACAATAAAGGAGAAAGAGGAGGGGGAGAAAGTCGGATAAAAAACAGATAGAGACTCTCTCGACCTGTGAGAGACATGTCGAAAGATGTAGGAGCTCTTCTGAGAGAGAGAGAGACAGCGAAAAAAAAGAGAGACAGCGAGAGAAAGACAGAGAAAGAGTGAGACTCTTCCAACCACTTATTTCTCCTATTTTTTAGGGAGAGAATTACGTACATATGTGCATGTACGTAATAAAAAGATCCAAGTGAAACCCCTAAAAGTGATATCTTTTTTCCTTGGTTTTTTTTATAAAAAAATATATATACGTATACTGTCCCCTCTTTTAACCCCATGGAATCCCCTGGCTTACAATCAGGAGATAACGACAACTTGTTCAACGACTGACTCCATCCACGTTTTTTTTTACCACATGAGGACGTCCCAGAATGGAGAATGTCCTTTCAAGCTTTTTTCAATGGTAAGAAAAGTTTGAAGAAGTGTGTAATACACCTAGAATTATATGCATAAGTATATATAAACTTGACTTGAGCAAATTTCTCTTCAAAACTTTCCCCCCTCCTCCCACTACGTTTTTCTTTCTTTTCAAAGTCAAGCTCGAACAAAGACCTTATGGGGGAGGCAAGGGAGTTTGGAGGTGAATGTACTATTTTATGAAAGGACATAAGGAGGAAACCGGGGGGGAAAAAGTTGACGGGGAATGAGCATACATCCCACCTTTGACATGTTACCGGCACATCATACACGTGCCTATGTATGTTTTCCCCAGTAGTAAAACCAACAGGCATTTATTTCCTCCCTCCGAAATCCTCACGACATATGACTTCCACCACGCGTGTACCCCCAAAAAGGAGGGAAGGTGAGAGATAGAAACAAACAAAAAACTCTCAGGGCTTTTGCAAAAAAAAAAAACTGGGGGAACAAGAAGAACAAAGTGGGGACAAAATCCTCTCCTCACACACTTCTCCGTCATGTGCACGCGTGTGGGGCGTCAGGGGACAATCAAAAGATTTCCCCCTTTAGGCTCGTCCTGGCAAATTTTTTATTAGCCTTGTCAATAATATTCTGCCGAATGGGTGGAAGTTTGAAAGTATATTGGAAATAAAAAGACAGAGAGAAATTATCGGTGGGGAAAGTTGAGGCACAACAAGGGAGATGTAATTGTAGCAGAAGCGAGACGAGGAGATCAATTTCAAAGAGGGACTCCCAAGATAAAGAAGACTTTGCGGAGAGGGAATGAGCAACGCGGGGGAGGGGAATGTGAAAGAGAAATAATTCAGAAGGGAAAGAGAGCCTAGAGAGAACGAAAAAGCCAGAGAGAAAGAAAAAGCCAGAGAGAAAGAGAAGGCGCGGCGAAATAGTGAGCCGAGAGAGAAACAGAGAGAGCCCAGTAAGAAAGAGAACGTC
This sequence comes from Disparrhopalites patrizii, assembly GCA_034698585.1. Taxonomy (NCBI): domain Eukaryota; kingdom Metazoa; phylum Arthropoda; class Collembola; order Symphypleona; family Sminthuridae; genus Disparrhopalites; species Disparrhopalites patrizii. Next base: position 43,719 of record JAQGBT010000501.1, read on the forward strand.
TAAAGAAAAATAGAGTTCAGAGAAGTAAACGAAAAGGGCACGAGAGAAATAAAAAAAAGTGCAGAGAGAGAGAAAGGAAAAGGGCACGAGAGAAAAAAGTGCAGAGAGAGAGAAAGGAAAAGGGCACGAGAGAAAAAAGTGCAGAGAGAGAGAAAGGAAAAGAGCACGAGAGAAAGTGAGAGAAAGAAGGAAAAAGAGACCAAAAGCGGAAAAAACAGATTGAAGAGGTAAGGAGAAAAAGCAATGAAGAGAGGATAGAGAGTACAGAAAATGCAAAGAGACAAGAAATAGTAAGAAAAATTACGTAAGAAGAAACGAGATAAATCAAAACAGAAGTAGAAAGAGTGAGAGAAAATCTGAATTGCAGGCAAAAACATCACCAAAGAGAAAAAATAAACAGTCGGAGAAAATTGGGAAGGACAGACAACATGGGGAAAGAGAGAAGTACGGAAGGAAAAGCTAGTATCTTAAAAAAGTGAATAGTCTCTCATATAGAATTATAAAGACCCCCCAAATAAATCCAAGCATAGTAAAAAAAAACAATGAAAGAGTAAAAAGACGAGAGAAATCACGGAGTGGAAAGGAAGAGTAAGAATGGGCAAAAAACGTCCGTTTCACAGTGACAGAGAGGGTCGCAAGTGAAAAAGACCTAAGGGAATGTGAGAAAGAGAAGGGAAAACATAAATAGACAGGAGGGGGTAAAAAACCAAAAATCTCAGGCAAAAACACTTTAGTCAGAATGAAGAAGAAGGAGGAGGGAGAAAAAAAGCGAAGGGCAAATGCATGCTGGGAGAAAGGGAGGAGAAAGGGACTGGTGAAGGAGATGCTTGAACAACACACACAAGCGTTGGGTATAACATACAGTGAGAATAAGTGCAAAGTGCTCAAACCATAGGAAAAATAGGAAGTACTAGTCAGTTGCTCCATGAATGTAATAAGAGTACACACAAGTCTCATAGCGTAAAGAGCCATTTGAGTTGAACACAAACTTTACTACAGTCAGCAATCCTCTTCGTGACCAGACTTGCTCATCCTTCTTCTCATCTCATCCACATTTTGAGTAAGCCAAAGAACGCATTCTTTGTTTTCTTGCTGGTCTTTCCAAGAGCAAAAAAAAAAACCAGATGAAAGCACTTGAACATTTCTGTGACCCTCTTCACTAACCGACCTGTACAATGTCCCAAAAAAAAAATCTTCCTTTCCCCTCTCTCAAACTTCCTTTGGTATTGCTACTAAGATTTCAAATACAAACAATTTCTCCCTCCTTTCCATCTCTCTCTCTCGATATAATTCCATTCCTTTGTACCTTCTAATCATGTCCTGTAGATAGAGAGAAGCAACAGACAAAAAACTATGCAAAACTCGTTGATACCAAAGTAGAGAGACGAGGATGAGAGAAAACGAGAGACAGAGAAAAATCAAAGATAGAGGGAGGAAGATAAATGGGAGAACGAGAGACAGCGAAAGATCAAAGATAGAGAGGAGGATAAAATAGAGAACAAGAGAAAATGAGAGACAATGATAAGAGAGAGAATAAGAGCGAATGCGAGAGACGGGGATAAGAGAGAACAAGAGAGACACGAGGATGTTAGAGAGAACAAGAGAGACATGAGTATAATAGAGCGAACGAGAGAGCAACGGAGACAGACGAGTATAAGAGACAGAACGAGAGACAGCGAGAGAGAGCGAGAGAGACTGAGATAAGAGTGAATGACAGGGACGAGTATAACAGAGAGAACGTAAGACAGAACTAGAGAGGGACGAATATAAGAGAGAGAACTAGAGAGAGACGAACGTAAGAGATAGAGAACGTGAGACAGAACCAGAGAGAGATTAATATAAGAGAGAGAACGTAAAAGAGACGAATATAAGAGAGAACGTGAGATAGCCGAATATAAGAGAGATCCAGTGAGAGACAAGTATAAAAGAGAGAACGTGTGGGAGAACCAGAAAGAGGCGAGTATAAGAGAAAGAAAGAAAGAGAGGAGAGAGAGAGAGAGAGAGAGAGAGAGACGAGGATGAGAGGGAGGTAATTCCTGAAAGTTGCCACAAAGCTTCTCCATCCCCAAATGTCTGTCTTAAGTAAACAATGCACGGGGTAGGGCAACCACAATTAAAAAAGTCTCACACTTTCACGTTTATACGCTATAATCCCATATTATGTAATGAACCATTTACATAGCCGACTTGAGACGCTTTTTTAGGGGAATTCGGGCAACTCATGTACGGTAATGTCTCTTAGTCGCTCCTGGGACGCATTGCGAAATTGTTTTCAGATGAGAATCCTTCCCTTCCTTTTCTTCCTCATTGCCACATATATCCCCTCTCCCCTTGTCTTTTTGAGGAATTCTCCCATTAACATCACGTACTCACATGTAGTGTATCCCAATCTCTTTCGCAAACATTTCAAATAGAGAGAGAGAGAGAGAGAGAGGGACAGAATTTCTCCTTCCCTGTCCTCCCTCTGATTTTTTTTTCTTTTTGCTTCTTTCTTTACTTTCTGTGTCGTGTAATTACAAGGGAAAATGTCATCGTGTTAGGACCAACGTTTGCCATACTACTTAAATTACCTTCGTCTCCCTCTCTACATAGCTGCGGCTGTACAAGTAGGGGATTTGGGTGAGAGGGGAATTCCAACGCCAGTAATTATTGTCATTGTGTCTTTATTTTAGATAAAAAGTCTTGGGAGAAAAAGGGATGTACCGGAGGAGAGTGAGGGACAGTGTGGGAGATACAAAATAAGCGTAAGTGACAACGAAAAAGAGAAGTGGAGAAGGAAAAATATTAAGGAAAAGAGAGACAGAGACAAGGATGGAAAGAATGACAAAAAAAAGATAGTTGGCATTCGAACGTACAAAAGAAACCCAGTGTTTAACTATTCAAGAAGAGCAAAAAAATCCCATTTTTGTAGTATAAATCCTTCCTTCCGGTATAAATCGTAATTTACTGGAACAAAAGCTAATAATACCAAAATTATGCTTCCTGGCTACCATTTTCACTAAACGACTAGAGAAGCCAAATCACAAGTGATTTCACCGTAGACCAGAAATGGAGAAGCTCCAACCCGATTCTACTTTAAAAAACCTTTGGACTATGGAATTATATGGGAGATGACTAGTTACAGAGACGAAAGAATGGATTCTGAAGATAGATAATTACCGGAGGTAGAGAAGTTACAGAGGAGAATGAAGAGAAGGAAAAGGATGGAAGAAACAAGGGGGGAAAATAACTCTTTCTCTCTCTCTCTCTCTCTCTCTCTCTCTTGACTTTTTACCGATCACATTGGCAGACTCATTGGTCGTGAAAGTGGCAAGGACTCCCATTGTTCCCATGTCCTGCTATGCACCTCCTCCGGTATTAGTAACAGTTTTACAAGACTTGAGTTTGCTGCCACGAACAAATGTCTGCAAAAATGGTGAGTCTCTCACTCTTTCACTCTCTCTCTCTCTCGCACTCCGATTCTACAAAGGAGGAATGGGAGAGAACTACGGCAAACGAGTAGTAATTCCGTTTCTCTCTCTCTCTCTCCGTATTTTCCTGCACGATCCACTTTCACATATGTGTGTCCCGGGATGATTATATAGACAATGCTATTATTTAGCTTATAAGAACATGTCCCTGTCTTTCTCTGTGCTCCTAGGAAGGAGAGAGACGCCACAAGATAGATTACCTATTCTCTATTCTACCCTTTCAGCTCATTACAACTTGTTTACACATAGAAAAAATATACGAGGCTTTTTCGAGTGGAACATTTCAAGCGGCATAGAACCGGATCGAGGAAGAGAGAGAGAGAGAGAGAGCAAAAGCATGAGAGAGAATGGAAGAGACAGCGAGAGAGAGAGAGGTAAAAAACCAAGGGAGAGAGAAAGTACTGAGATGAAGACAAAGAAAGAGAGGAAGCAGTGACGAGAACTAGCAAGAGAGAGAGAGAGAGAGAAAAACGAAGAAAGACAAAATTTCGAACGGAAGACAGAGACAACAATGAAGAAGACACAATCAGAGAGAGAAAGGGAAAGCGAGACACACAGACAGAAAAAGGAAGAGAAATAAAAAAGAGAGAGAAACTGGGAGAGACAGGAACGAAAAGAGTGAGAAAAAGGCAGGGAGGAAGAAAAAGAGAAAAGGCAGAGAGGAAAACAGAAACAGGGGCAGGAAGCGAGAGAAACAGGGATGCAATCTGTGAGTGAGAGAGAGATAGGGAGAGAGAGAGGGGAACGAAAAGAGAAAGGGAGAGAGAAATAGAGAGAGAGAGAGAGAGAGAGAGAGACGAAAAGCGAAAGGGAGAGAGAAATAGAGAGAGGAACGACAAGAGAAAGGGAAAGAAATAGAGAGAGAGGAACGACAAAAGAAAGGGAGAGAGAAATAGAGAGAGAGGAACGATAAGAGAAAGGGAGAGAGAAATAGAGAGAGAGGAACGATAAGAGAAAGGGAAAGAAATAGAGAGAGAGGAACGACAAAAGAAAGGGAGGGAGAAATAGAGAGAGAGGAACGATAAGAGAAAGGGAGAGAGAAATAGAGAGAGAGGAACGATAAGAGAAAGGGACAGAGTGGAACGAAAAAGAGAAAGGATACAGAGACAGACTTTCCGTAAACGAGAGGAAGATAGAGAAAGAGCGAGGCAGGCATGCCTCGCTCTTTCTCTGAGGGAGGGAGAATGAGGGAGAGAGAGATGAACTAAAAAAGAGAAAGGGCAGAGAGGAAAACAGAAAGAGGGACGAAGACAGAAAAAGAGAAATAGCAAGAAAGAGACAGAGAAATAGGAAGAGAGAGACAGTCCGTGAGAGAGAGAGAAAAAAAAGAAGAAATAACTGGAGCCCCGGTACAACATGAGAATCAGGAGAGAGAGAAAGAAGACTAGAAAGTAGTTCACTTTTGGTTGTAGTAATAGTAGCTTTCTTTTTTAGAAAAACCTTGACAACGGAGAAGATATAGTACACATCATGACCATTTTCTTCCACTGTCTTTGTGTCTGTGTGAATACATGTCTTTTTGTGTTACGGCAATGTCTGTGTACTGACTGAGTATCAAATGGAGCAGTCGAGAATGGGATGTGAAGATCATTCAGTAATTTGAGTGTTTTTAAAAGAGTTGAGACGATCTTTATCTCCGTCTCTTTCCCTCATGACGTATACGTATGTGTATATACATGTAGAATATGTGTGCATCATTTCATTGATGGGGGGAGACATGGAGGGTGGCTTGAATAATATTTTTTTGCTTTGCGAAAATCACGCAAAGAAAATCAGGGACCACCTCCTTGTCACTGCTGTCGACCTTTCCTTCCTCTGGTTACGGTATCTCAACATTCCCCCCACATACTTACACATGGACGTACGCAATAAAGGCCATGATACCCAAAGCGGCTTAAGTCCAAAATAAAAACACTGGAAATACAAGCACACTCTGTCTGGACGAGTAGCAGTACACAAATAAAAGTTGCTTTACTAGTAAGATACACTTATATTGTTTTAAAGGGCATTTAAATCCACAAAAATCGGGATTTAACCCGGAATGTGCCCGTGTAACCTCCGCATATGAATGGCATATGAATTATCGTATCTGACAATCTTTGTGGCGCCTAAATTCAAGTCATAATATGGTATTTCCTTTAATATGGAAATATCATCTATATTAGAGATCTATGTAATCCATAAATTATTTAGAGGCTCCATATTCTATTTGATCTTCATGTGTGAAAAATGTCCTGTCCATACGAATTCCCTTTTAATTTTTTTCTTCGTCATGCATTTTTACTTCATTCTTGATTGCAATAGTGTCGCCAATCATAGAAATGAGTGTTGGCACGGTGTATTAATGATATGGCATTAATATTGTATGATGGTGTATTAATAATATTAATATATGGTGGTGTATTAATAATATTAATATATGGTGGTGCATTAATAATATAGATGATGATGTAGGAATAATACGGGAGCTAATCCAACATTGCATTAATGGGGATGTATAGGAAGGGAGAAAAAAGGATCTTCGATAACCTTTAAAACCCACGCATGCATGTTCCCATCCAAATTGATATCCTTTTGGAAAAGACATACTACTACCATGGAAAAAGCCCCGAATTGTGAGAAACACATCCGGCACCACACGTTTTGTCACTTTAAGTGCGTACCAAGAATTTTGCGTATGTCGTTTGCCCAATTCCCACAGAGAGGCCGTCTCAGAGAAATGCGACAGAGGCAATTCCATACGTATACTTCTACACATCTTGGGACTCAACATTTTTTGACCATGTCATGCAGACAAATACTTTTATAATTATTTCTTGGAGGAGACCGAAAAAAAGGATGGAATGGAATGAAAAGATTTTTTTTTTATTTAACCTATAGAATTATTTTTAATTCCTCCTTCCCCGTACTCCTGGCGTGTGTAGGGGTTAGTACGACATAATTTCGGGGTGAACCCCTTAGAAAATGGGTCTTCACCCCCTCCCATATTATTGTCTGTAACAGAAAGGACTGTATGTGCATATAGACCAATCGAACGGTGGTGAATCTCAATTATTACCAAACAGGATTGTTTCAATCTGAATCACAAAAACTCTTTCATTGAACAAGATGAAGAGAGAAAAAGAAGAAGAATGAGAATTCTGGCAATCAGCACCTCCCGACAAGAAAAAAAATTACAGTGTCAAAATGGTTTTATCATTCCATTCTTTTTTTATTTATTTTCTATATAAATAGAATATACAAAACACTTTATCTACTACACGACTGTCATTATTTCACAAGCTGATAGAATACATGTAGAGATAATGCCTTGGGATTTTCGTGTGTAGGTGTGTACCCAGAAGAGGGAGAGGAGGAGAGAGAAAGAGCCAGAGAAAGACAGAGAGAGAGAAAGAAATACAGAAAGAGAGAGAGAAAGAGAGAGAGAGGGAGAGAGAAAGAGAGAGAGAGAGGG
>JAQGBT010000502.1:0-50640 GCA_034698585.1 Disparrhopalites patrizii
CCATTCTCTCTCTTTCTTTCTCATTCTCTCTCCCATTCTCTCTCTTTCTTTCTCATTCTCTCTCCCATTCTCTCTCTATTTCTCATTCTCTCTCATTCTCTCTTTTCCATTCTCTCTCATTCTCTTTCTCTCTCATTCTATCTCATTCCCTCTCCCATTCTCTCTCTCTTTCTCTCTCATCTTTTCTCTTCCCCTCTCTGGGGATGACTTTGCTCTCCCTTCACATTCCTTATCATTGTCCAGGGGTCTAACCAAAGAGTTAACGTCGAGTTAAATCTAATGGGCTTTAGTTTCCCCGACGCAGAACTTTTTGGAGTGCGTGCATATGTACGTATGTACATGCCTGTGCCCGCCGCCATGCCTCCAGAAGACAACAGGAAGTGTATAGAGCCTTACAAAGTCACTACCAGCGCCAGTAATTTCGGCTACAGTCCGAAAAAAGTCCCTAAACCTCCCAGCATTCAGCACCCTGGATGTGACACAGATTCACCGAAGCTAAGGAAACTTTTTTTTTGCATTATCTTTTTACCTCCCCAAAAGCTGGGAAGGGAGAATTTGGTCATCTACTAAACCACCTACAATTGTGGGAAGTAAGTATAAGGGGGGAAAGTAGGGTAGAGATAAATAGGAAGAGAAAGGAGGAATGCTGAGGAGGACTCAAGTTTGTATCTCTTGTGGAGGACACAGTCCCGTCTTAATACTTCCTTAAGCCAAAGATCTTATACAAAAGGATGGCTTGGACGGGAGGAGTCGGTCTTTTCAATCTCACAAAGCCTCAGATACACGTCACTCTCGCTATTAAATACTTGGGCGGAGGCTTCATTAATTTAGAGTCGCCATCATTAAATTGCAATTCCCAAAGCCTCCCATCCTCCGATTGTCCCAAATTCAGGGGAATCAATAGGGAATCAAATGGAATTCCTTCACAGCCCCACTGAATGGGCCTTGGAAAAATAATAAAATAACATGGGTCAGGGCCAAGACCAACAAATATCGGGCTATACATATATTAGCCCTTTCACATGTTTATTAATCAACTTTCAAAATACGGATGGGAAATCGAAAGTTCATAAAATTGTGATATGTATAATGAGTTGAACTCCCCGACAAGGACGTCGTGTGTAAAAAAACAAAACCCTCCCAAGGAATTCAAGTCGGGCTTGAGAGAAAGGGAAGAAGTGTGGGCTAAGAAGTGAGAGATTAAGTTTAATTTGTAACATTTTGTACCACCCAAGTAAATATTTTTTGGGGGGCTAGTAAGCAATAAAAAGTAAGAAGAAGATACTCTCTTCCCTCCGTGGCTGTCCTGGCTGGTGATCTTGGTCTGGGGAGCTCCTCTTAAGTGTGAGGAAGGGAGATAGAGGAAAATTCTTGTCTTCCCCGACGGTTCAAATGTCTCGGACTTACGGGAGAGTCTTGGTAATTTACTCAAGTGTGTAAGAGAGATAGAGAGACAGGAGGAGATAAAGATAACGGAGGGGAGAGGAGAGCGAGCAATTCGTGGAAAAAAAACAAGACATAAATAGTAGGTATTTTACTAAAAGCAAAAGCACCACTCTCTCCTTTTCTCTCCTGCTCTCCCCCTCTCTCTCACTCTCTCACTCTCTCTTCCCATCTTTCCCTCTGTGTTTGCCGTGTGTGCGTAAATCGAGAATTTTTCACTTGAAGTCAAAGTCAATGCTTGCATCTGTGGCCTTTTCACTCTCACTCTCTCTCTTTCATTCTCTCTCTTTCACTCTCACTCTCTCTCTTTTTCACTCTCACTCTCTCTCTCTTTCACTCTCTCTCTCTCATTCTATATGGAAGCGCGTCCGTCCTTTGCCTTGCACCTTACATGATGATACAGTGTGTTGAACATCAATATTATGGCCGTGCCACTCAAAGCTTTCTATTAGATAGCCTGTTCTTCAAATTACAACGGGAAGCGTCCTACTCAAAGCCCGGGAAAGAGAAGGGGAGAAAAAAGTTAAAAGAAATAGCTAAAGAATCTCTTCTTCTGTAATACAACTTGTATGTAAGGAGTTAAGTATAAGGGACAAGTGAGTTGGAAGTAAGGTAAGAAGAAGAAGACTTCCTTTCTTCATCTGATCCTGTGATCCCACATCTATTCATCTCTCGATACGATCCATCAATCTTTTAGTGTCCCCCTCCCAATCCATTACCTTGCAACAAGGGCAGAGAGGGAAAGAGAGAGACAGAGAGAGAGAGAGAGAGAGAGAGAGAGAGAGAGCTATCATACTCCAGGCAATACGGCCAAAAGAAAGAGAGACTTTTTTCCTTATCGCCAGCTATCTCCTTTCCCTCATGTCCTCACACACTTGTCCACAATTCTTGGCACATCACTTCTCTCTTAAACCTTGGACTTCTCTTCCTTCTGTTCACTCCCCAAGCTCTTTATTGCTCGTGCACACAAACAGAATAAAGCCATGTTTCCGTGGAAGTATGAGTGAGAGAGAGAATGTGTGTGAGAGAGAGAGAGAGATGAAAGTAAGAGAAGAGAGTCGTTTTTAAAATTAGGACATGTAATTCTATCTCTATATTACCGATATCAGTTGAACGCCGGACAATGGGTGTCAGGTGCAAAGTAAATTCTGGAGAAGAAAAAAACATGAACAAAAAGGACGTCCACTGGTGATAAATAAAAAAAAAAGTAACAGCCCCACGGCCACAAAGCACAACTTGGTAATCTTTTCCCCTCTTTTTTTCAAACGAAACCCCAAAGGAGAAATACAATGAATCAGCACAATGTTTGGTCTATATAATATGAACCAACAAATCTCATACATTTCTTTGCCGAGAGCATGAAAAAAAAATTCTCAGGAAAATCCTGGTATTGTATGTTTTGAGAGGAGAAATGTGGAAGATGATTTTTAATATGATTGTATTATATATATTCTAAGAAAAATTTATCGTCGGGATTTGAGTCAATGGGTAAGAATATTGCATTCCAGTTTTTGTTTAACTGACTGGAGCAATGGAACCATTTATGGAGTTGTCAGGACGGAGAGACGGGAAGGATTGTGTGTGTTCCACGATAGGTTGATAAAAGTTCCAGAAATAATAATAAGGGAAAAGTTCAAGGAAATGGATTACCCCGGCTCACAAATCCATCTTCGTCTCTAAAAAATCAAGAGGAAAGGCTCTGTGGTGAAGGGTAATAATTGGTGTAGTACAATATTCTCGTCATATCACTGCGTCCTCCTCCGGCCTGTCCCTCACAGAATTCCTCACAAACATTCCAATGGGGGAGCAGGACAAGCTCTTGGGTTATTTCCCCATTGACAACTTTTGATAATCTCCCAAAAATGGTCCCCTTGCCCCTTCCACAAGCATAGTGGACAAGATTCAGGGGCAGAGAGAGAGAGAGAGAGACAGAGAGTCAGATAGAGCGAGAGAAAGAAAGAGAGAGATCCGGCGAAAGAAAGAGTGGGAGAATGCACGTGGCGGAAAAGGCACGTACGGATTCTTCAAAGATATGCTCGTCTGTGCCCTTACAACAAAAATGCTACATTACTGACATCACAAGAATCGTCTTGAGGTACTTCCATCTCTGTGGTCCCCCTTTATTCTTTCCCTTCCCCCCAAAAAATTATTCCTCTCTTGAATTTATCTGGAAAAGAGGAGGAAAAAAAACTCGTATAAATTTATGTCTGGTGGATGGGTGCTCAATGTATGAATTTATATTGGAATTTATATACATTAAGCTATATAGGGAAATGCATGCATTTATATTTAAAATTTTTGGGATGAACAAGGAACTTGGTCCCCTCCAAGAGAGAGAAAAAATCCATGAATGCAGATATGCTTGAGCCACACTGACAGGGCAAGTGCCAATGGATATAATAAAAAATCCATTTCAAAATACAATTTCTCCTTGCATACAATGCATCCTCTACATTGTGTTCATACAAATGCTCTGTTCTTCCTTCTTATAGCATTTTCCGGAGCGACAGAGAGAGAGAGAGAGGAGCCTTACGCATTTGACAACTTGCAGAGAGAGAAAGAGAGAGAGTTGTGGAAAGCGAGACGGAATCAGAGACGGAAAGAAGATGGGAGAGAGGAAAAAAGATGTGTGCGTATTTCCTATTTCCTCCTTCTGCAAGTCCCTCTGAAGAGAGAGAGAGACAGAGAGAGAGAAACATGTAAACATTCTATCTGAAATTGAATCAAATCAAAGAGTTTAAAAAAAGTAACCAAATCAGATTGTTTGAGTGGAAGATTTAGCTAAAGACATTTCCTTCCCGACTTGTTTCTTCCCTTTCCCTTCCTCACTCCGCTTCTCTTAATAATCTAAGGAAAGCAAGTCTCTTATTTGCTAACGGCATGACATCCTCAAAAATTGAGCGGAGATGACAAAGAGACACAGGAAGTGGAGAGACTCAAAGGGAGAAAATAAACCGCTTTCACCCAAGACAAAATGCTGAGGAAGAGAGTCGACGAGACATTTGGGCAAACAGTGATTTTTTTTCCCAGGAAACTTATTGCACCCATCTTTTTGTGGGAAGTGTGGTAATGGTCTCTAACATCGGGGTAGTGAAAGTGGGAGAGAGCCGACAAGAGAAAGAGAGATGGGGGGAAAATAGGAAGTGGAGGAAAGGAAAGAAATGCATATAAATAAAAGGCTTTGTCTACCGTACACAACTAATGCAGGGAAGGACTCTTCCTATTAATACACTTTTTACTCCAATTCAGACACGTGATCAGGGCGTACGTATTGAGGAGAGAGTTAATGGGCTCCTTGTCGTCCCTCGTCCCGAGCTATGTATCTTGAGACTTGTTTTGCTTCATTTCCCAATGATATCCGTACGTATTACCCGCATCCTTGCTACAATGTGTCACGGATTTCATCTCTCTCTCTCTATTTTTCTCTCTCTCTTTTACTTTTCTTTAGAATACCTCTTCCTATCTTTCACTTCCTCCTTTCCTTTATGTCCTATCCCGCCGATGTACTTCAGCTACTCCTCTCTCTCTGTCTGTCTCTCTCATTCTCTACTCTCTCTCTCCTTCTCTTCTCTCTCCCCTTCTCTTCTCTCTCTCTCCTTCTCTTCTCTCTCTCTCCTTCTGTTCTCTCTCTCTACTTCTCTTCTCTCTCTCCTTCTCTTCTCTCTCTGTCTCTCTCTCCTTCCCTCTGTCTGTCTCTCTCCTTCTCTTCTCTCTCTCTCTCTTTCCTTCTATCTGTCTCTTCTCCTTCCGAATTGAAATGTTGTTTTTTTTTTTGCGGCATAGAGGTGAAATCTATTTCTATGCAAATGGCATTGTCACAGCGAATTGTTATGTTACAAAAGAAAACCAGAGGACGAAGAAGCTTTTACTATTCTGGGGAAGAAGCGTGATAGAAGAGGAAGATGAGAGTTGAGGGAAGAAAAGGAGGATGAGGAGGAGGATGAGGAAAGGGAAAAATTGATGGTGCTGCGGGTGAAAAGCTTGAGGGAAGAGGAGAATGTCGTTACAGGGAGAAAATCCTTCGTGTAGACAGAGAATACCAAATGTGCTTTGTCATTTTCTAATTGATCTATACAACTAAGTCTATACTTTTACATTTAAACAACGCAAAAACTTTTCTCCCTTTTCCTCCAGCCCTTTCTTCCCCTTCCTTCCCCTCCTCCACTTTCACAATTCCTCTTACTTTCAACTTTGTACATGCAATTAACATTCTCTAGCCTCAATCATTTGAGCGGTTGATCTGCAAAAATGCAGTTCCAATTTTAATTTTGTTTCACTTTAAATACGGCAATGAGAAGGTCATTCACGAGATTTTGAGTTCAATGAGGGAAAAAGTGAAAATAGGCACACGTGAGTACGATTTGTGAATATTTCCCTCCATTTCCAAATGGAGGACTCAATCCTCGACCCTTTCAATGACTAAATACGGAGAACGTTTTTGGAATTCCCCGACATGTACGGGCATTGAAAAGAGTTCAAGTACCTGTTTTTGCTCCGCATTAAAAACATCTATCAAGTAATTACCAGAGTTATTTTGCCCATTTTTCCTTTAATCAACAATTGCCTCTCAATAGAGGGATAGTGACTGAGAACAGAAGCGAGGGTTTTCCGTCTCCATTTAAAATCAAACCATCGCCTGGACACTTTCCTCTCAATAGAAGCAGAACACTTCATTTTCATTCCCCTCAATAAATGTAAGACTTAAGCACATTGAAAAGCGTCATTCTCTTCTCCAAAAAAAACAAATATGCTCCCATTATTGGAGAAAACAAACTGAAGCCCAACTGTAATTACCGTACACAATAGGACTCGGCTGAGCCTTGTATTAACTTGGAGCAGTAAATCCATCTCGTTTGTGCTGTACAGGGTGCAAAAAGGGGGGAAACAAATCCCATTACAGCGGCTGGTACAATTAAAATTTCAGAGAAAAAAAAATCATGGTGAATTTTCTGTGGAGTCATGTCACATCCAATGGGGCTTAACTCTAGAACCAAAACTTTTCCCTCCTCGTCCTCCCAGAGAATCTCCATACTAGCAAGGGATTACGTAGAAGACAGTGTGAGTGTAAATAATCGAGGGAGGAAGCTCTTGTGATGTCTACAGGAAGAAATTGGCTTTAAATTATTTGGGATAAATCCGACACAAGAGCCACAGAGATTTTCAGATGCAGGAGAGAGATAATTCCAAGGAAATCAGTTATTGTCAAAATGTTCAAGTAATTATAAAGTACGCAAACGATCCTTTTCCACATGATTTCCTGTTTACAAATCCAATGCGTGGGCAAACACGGAACTTCTCTCCCTCTACGATGAACGAGGGGGATGGAAAGCGTGAAAGGGAGAGTGGGGGATGCTGATAGAGAGAGAGAAGACGAGAGAGAGACAGAGACAGCGAGGAAGAGAGATTTATGTTTGTGCACGAGTTGCCGGTGCTTTTGGAAGTGTGTTTGGTCCAAATGGGAGACGAAAGAGGAAGATAGAGAGAAAGGCAAAAGAGAGAGAAAGAAAAACAGAGAAAGAGGGAGGAAGAGAGATACAAAAAGAGAGCAAGAGGGAGGAAGAGAGAAAGAGGGAGGAAGAGAGAAGAAAGAAAAAGAGCGGAAGAGAGAAAAAAAGAGAGGAAGAGGGAAAGAAAAAGAGAGGAAGAGAGAAAGAAAAAGGGAGAAAGAGAGAGGAAGAGAGAAAAAAAGAGAGAAAGAGGGAGGAAGAGAGAAAGAGAGAGAGAGAGCGACAGAGACAGAGAGAGGGAGGAAGGTGTGTATTTGGAAGGCAGAAAATGTAATCGGACGTTGTTGTAGAGCGGGGAGGAGGGCGAGAGAAAGACCGGGACTACCTAATTTAAAATAGTGGGCAAATGGGGAGAATGGGTTAATGCAAGTGAATATTTGAAGTGTAAATAGTAGTGAATGTATCACTCAACTTTGCATGCAAAATAAGCCCATCTACTTAATCCAAATCGGTTCGACTCTGCCTCATTTGCATCTCTGCCATTCCCCCTCAACTCTCTCCGTCTCCCGTCTTTCCCTTCTCTCTCTCCCGCTCTATCTTTTTTTCTTCCTCCGTCTTTTTCACTCTCCCTCTCTCTCTCTCTTTCACTTCCCCTCGCTCTCTCTCTCTCTCTCTTTCGCTTCTTCTCTCATCTCCCTCTCTTTCTCCAGTCTCTTCACGACAGTTCTGAGAAATGCTCCCAGCAAAAGCCCTTGTAAGTGCTCCTTGTTACCAGAACGACGGAGGATGGCCCGAGACGGGGAAAACGCACACATATACATGTATAAATAAATATACAGTTGCCTACCCCGCCCCGACGTACACCCGTATGTACATACGTACTTCCCATTGTCGCCAGCGTCGTCCCACCGATTCTCGATGTACCGAAATTGCCAAAGGACTGGGACGTTGGGGCAAATGATTTCCTGATATATACACCTACACTACAAAACACGTATGCATGTACGTAAGCATAAATACATCTGTGTTCAAGCTCGTGATGGCAAACCATGTTCAGACCCATCATGATTCGGGAGACAAAAAAGAAGGAAATGTGCAGTTTCAAAATTTAACAAGGTAGTTTCTAAGACTTTGTTTATACAGGACAATGCTTAGCACCTCGAGTAGGTACTTATCCTTCCACCCATTTATTTGCCTCCACCGCCATTGCACACACCAACTCCCATCGGAGAGCACATTTGCCCGCTCTCCTCCTGAGGTTTGCAATTGTCTCTGCCAGGTTGGGAGACTCATCCACACATGCCAACAAATGGAACGGCTGTTCCTTCTGTCTATGCACCCTGTGTTCCTCAAGTGCATACTGCCACATGGAAAGAGGAGGAGGAGGAGGAGGATGAGCATTGTTGTGTTGTAGAAGGAGGAGGAAGAATTGAGGAGGCGACTGGGAGGAAAAGTCTGAAGAAAACAAGTAATGGCGCTGGTAACGGGGTAAAGCTTGTATGGATAATATCCAAGGGCCCCGAGTAAGGACGCTGTAGCTGGGAGCCATACATATTATTTATCCCAAAGCCATTATTTTGTCTGCCTCCAATCCCATTTGCCTTTATTAGATGGTCCTTCCAATTTCCTTGGGTCGGATGTCGCTCACATCTCTTCTTCATTTTGTCAACATCCAACTTCCCCATTCAGCTTCCCCACAATCACCTCTTTTCTTTCTTCATGCGACACAGCACGAGAGAGAGAGAGACAGAGAGAGAAAGGACGGGAGAGAGAGAAAGGAGATGGAGACAGGCGGAGAGATCTACGTAGACTGAAGCAGGGCCATGAAATAGCTCCTCCATTATCCTACACACTTTGTAACTACCAACATTTCTTCTTTTTTGCAAATCTACCCAAGCCATTTTGGGCTTATTTCCTTTTTCTCCTCCCGTCTTTCCCTCCTGATTGACTCCTTCCCTCCATCCCCATCTTTGTCTCTCCTCCGTAATTCTCCTCTATTTCCTCTTGCAAATTTCCTCCCATCTTTATGTCCTCCACTACATTATTATGACTCCAGCGCTCCAAAGGCTGCCTATTTTAACGGAGGAGAAGAGGAAGAGGACTCTTGTTACAACAGGATTCTGTTTTTTTTCTTCCCTTCCAACAATTCCCTGAAAGATAAAAATAGCCCACATATGTCCACTGAAGAGTTGTACAAAGGACTCAGTACTGGTCTTGAGACAGAAGCAATTGCCACAACCCTTTGGGGGATACTCAAGGAGCTGTGGTGGTTTCAGAGAGTCACATAAAAAGTAAGTAAACGGTAGGAGTTGTTCATTAGCAACTTTATTTTCTCTCCCTCGTCCCTTGTCACACCTCTGGTGTGAGTACGGAGCTCACAATTAATTATTTCCTTCACCGCCTCACGCTTGCGGTTGACCAAGTACAAGTAAACATCACAACTCATTCTCATTTTCACGGATGTCACAGCATCCCCTCATCTTTCCCTCTTTTCCCCAATTTCCTCGGCGCTAATCTAATTGCTGGGAGAGGAATACCGGCGGATGCTCCTTGAGCTATCCGAACGCTTCTGATTTTGAATTGCTTTTCAAGGGAGGGAATCCCGATGTGAGGGAGACATTGCCCGCTTCCATTCAATAGAGGATCTTCGGGTTGTACCGGGAGGAAAGAGGCAAAAGAGGAAGGAAAGAGTTTACTTTGCCCAAAGAACACTTTCCCCCGCGCGCCGTCTATCGGCGGACGGCCGCTATTCCGTGGGAAGACTTTGTCTGCTTTAACCCCTTTGCGGGCACAACTCTTCCGCCGGAATAAAAAGACGCAAAGGGGAGACAAAATATTCCTTCAGCTACTTATTACCATAATAAGGAGGCACACATCTCTGAATCTCCAATGAAGTGTGTCAGAAATCGCAAGGCAAAAACGTATACACTCCGGGCAGGAAAGGGGAAAAAAAAGTTATTCGCAAAAAATGACTTCTTTTTTTTCCTATTGCGACATAAACTACATTAGAGTACGTCTCCAGAGGAGAAAATGAAAGAGAGAGAGAAAAAAGGAGCAAAAAAGTAGAGATAACTCAGTCGGAGACCACAGAAAGGGCTTTGATGTCATACATACGTACAATTTTTCTCCTTGTAATTACCCAAGCGACAAAAACTGAAGCTAGTTTTGCAGAGGCGAACCATGAGGATATTATACCGAAGGAAATTCCATCTCCTCAAATAAAATTCCGATGGAGCACATACAAAATTAGACAGACGCAGAGGGAGGATTTATGGGGAGGGAGCGTCTGGGAAGAGGAAAGTATTAGTGCATTGGAACAGACATTTTGAGTTCAGTACAAGGAGAATCTTTGATTTAATGAAAAGGAACAAGTGAGGCGACCGTCTCCTCTCTCTCTCTCTCTTTGTCTCCTACCATCCCCCTCTTCCTCCCATTTCTAGGACTCGTCTTCGGAAAGACCCGGGAGTGCCCTCCTTAATCAGTTTGTAGGGGGAAACATGTAGTAGGAATAAATGTCCCATGTAAAGACACTGAAGGAGACGATACATTTCATGGGCATCATTTTCCTTTGTTTTGACGTCAAAAAATGTGCCAAACTTTTGAGGGGAGAAATGTGCTGGAGGAATGACTGAGGTCGGATACATTTCAATGAGTGAAAGAACGTCCATTAAGCGGGGCTTTTAACATCCGAAAATGAGTCCGCATTCCCGGACTTTATACAACTCTTCCCCGTACTTTTAATGCTTCCCCATACATCTATGACTCCGCCCAGTGATTTCCTCCTGAAGAGACGGAGAAGAGGAAGAAAAAGAAGAAGGAGAGCAAAATGCCTTGGGAGGGACGCTGAGGTTAAGGAGTTGTCTTGCTTTTGCAGAATAACAAGAAGACAAGAAGTGCACGAACTCCAGGTTGACTTCCACTTATTTCCTCCCAGAGCAAAGAGACGCATCCAAGTGTAAAGACAACAAAATGAGAAAGACTCAACTTGTTATAAATCTTCAGTGAGTCGGGGGGAGAGAGCGAGCATATTATTCAGCTGGTCGCTGTGTGAGGCACTGGCAATTATTTAAATTAACCAAGAATATTTTATTTGCATGTGCACACTTAAATGCCCTCAACCAATGGGACGGTAATGCATGTGTGCCCACTTCCCTACGCATATCTCTGTATCCTTTCCTCTCTCAACCCTCATATGTTACATTCCCTTACATGTCTCTTACACATATGTACGTGAATAAGAATGTAGGTTGCTCCCTCCTGTATGTAAATAACGGAGGCGGATTCCTCTGGCGTGAATGTAAATACGCAATGTATTATTTCCCCCTCCTCAAATGAATGTAATGCCCCCACAAAAGTAACCAGTATCACACCCAAGACGGAGAGGGCAAGAGAGGAGCAGAAGGAGAGAGAGAGAGAGAGACAGAGACAGAGAGAGAGGGCTTCAATGCCATGCATAATGATGATAATAATAATAATAAACACGGGAGGGTGCGGGGCATTTCGAGCCTCCATAAGTTTTCTTCAGCATTCCATTACTTTCCTTCTCTTTTTCCTTTCTCCCTTTCCACGAAAAACATTAGCTCCTGTTGGGGCCGGGGGAGAATTGCTAGGACGTCATTAGGACGGCAGTAAGCACTCACTCGGAGGAGCAGTGGCCGAACTAGTGGCTCAAAGTAAATATTCTCCCTCTCTCAAACAAATAGCCCCTGTATGTACACCAACCTGGCTCTTTTGACAAGTACAACGGCCCATATTAATGGCGGAATCCATGTATCCGCTCCTGTTAGCCCAATGGAGAGGCCCGGGTAGGAGAGGAATTATAGAAATCACTATTTCTACAAGGCTCCAGAACCTCCTTTGTCCGGCTACAAGAGGAGATACGGACGTTTGGGTGCTCTTGATATTCATTAACCCAGCCTCCTCCGCCTCTCATTTACTCCCTCACTTCCTCAAAAGGGGGAAGAGGAGAAAACAAGGGAATTTCAGGGAGGAAAGTCCAAAAAGTAGATGGATGAAGCAACTCCCGTATTTGTCGGTGGTGGTTTGGCGGATCTAATGTTTTAGTTGTGGATGCTGCTGTAACCCTCAATACATCGTCGTCACCATGGAAAGTACAAGAGCCGAGGAAGGAGAAAAGACTTTCAAGTGTGTTTTTGGAGTTTTGTAGAAGTAGTAAATTAATGCAACTCCTCACGCCAAGTACTTTAGTCAAGTGGTGGATCGCTCGCAGAAATATGTGGGGCAATGCTTTCATTCCAATTATAATTTACATAAACATGCCATTATAAATCTTCCCTTCCTTTCACAATTCTTCTCCCTCTCCCCCTCCTCCCCCTCCCTCTTGCAAATATCTCTCCCAAGACTTGTTCAAAGGCTTTTTCGACATTGTCTTTTCCTCCTTAAAACATTCCTTCCCCCTCTTAACTCTTGCAAATCTTCTTCTTCTTCCTCCTCTTAACGACTAGTTGGGCCGGCGTGAAAAGAATGAGGAGGGAAATAAGGTTTACAAACAAAACAATGAGAACATTCCATTCCCCCCACAAAACAAAAAAAAATTATAAAACAGTTCTACATAACAAAAGGGGAGCTTGGGAGGACGTTAAGGCGAAGTGCAAATAAGGTGTAAGGCCTCTGAGGGTTGTCTCCTCCTCCACAAGTGTATTTCCTCGGATAAAAACATGGACGCACTCAGAAAGCCTAAAAAAGAGAGGGTATTATTTTCTGCCCCACCGCCGTCTCTCTTTTTAGTCATCCTCCTCCAAAGGACTCCTGCCCATACACCTTGTCCTCATATGACATCCAATCTGACGAGGTTCCGAGAGGAGGAGGAGGAGGAAGAGGCGAAGGAAGAGGACAGACAAGGAAGAGAATCTATGCACAGGAAGATAAGAGCGACAGGAGAGGGTATTAGGCCTATCTAAAATTGAAGGTACAAAGAGGAAAAGTTTGAGCAACTATGCAAATATTCTTTGCGATAAAAAGGAAAATAAAAAAAGGAAGGGAATCTATCGAGAGGGGGAGAGAGAGGGAAAAAAAATTCTCCGTCCTGTCAAGCCCCTAGGAGAGTCGATAATAGTAATAATAACGTCGTGATAATAGTAATGTCGTGATAATAGTCGATGATAGTAATGTTTAATGTGTCTCCCCTGCATAAATGCTCCTTCCTCCCACAGTAGTACAATACTATCTTTCCTTGTTCAAGAGAGAGAGAGAGAGACTTTGTTACGAGAGATTCACGACGACATGGAGGAGAGCAACGGAGGTGGGAGGGGAGGGGCGAAGAGAAAAGAGAGACTTGGCCATTAAAGTTGACGATGTACCATCCTCATACATGCCTTCCCATTTCCATTACAATTTCATTCTCGAGTACTACCTTAGACAGAGAGAGAGAGAGAAGAGAGAGAGAGAGAAGAGAGAGAAAGAGAGAGTGAGAGAGAAACGGGAGAGACAATTGTGTACGCGTAGGGGGAGGGGAAGGTGGGCACACGCACACAAGTAAAAGCTATGGAGAAGTAAAAGTGCTCCATAGTGATAATAAAAGTAAAAAAAAGATTTGGTCGTACCCGCATTTCCCTCAGAAAGAGTAAAGAAAGGGAGAAAAAAAAGAAACTTCCATCCATATTCTACTACTGATATTGATTTCCTGTCATTTCCACCTTCCCTTCAAGCTCCAAATGAACCTTAAGGTGAGAACTGCTTACCATCCTCTTAGGACGCGAGTCTCTCTCTTTCTCTCTCACTCTCTCTCTCTCTTTCTCTCTGACACTTGTCAAAGCTAATCCTCACCACAACAACGGGGGAAGAAAGCACTCTCACGTTTTCCCCTATGGCCAAAGCACTGCAATGACCCATCAGTCTCATGCCCGGGACTTGATCATTTGCTCAGGCTTCTGCACAGGAAGTCCTCCTGCACAGAAGCCGTAGGACAGGCGTTGCTTTGCTAATGTTCAGAATATCGCCCGTACCCACACAATAGGACAAATGAATTCCAGACGGAATACATACAATCAATCCCTTCTTGTCAAACACAAATCGTGGCGAGGGGAACATTCCCCCCCCCAACACACACTAATTACATCGATTGTTACAACTCCGTAATTGGCTCGTCAACACCGGGTATTTTCGTTACTTCCAGGATTTACAAAGGCCATAAGGTTTCTGAAGGAACCCAAGAGTTCTTATTTTAGCACACGATTGCAAAATTTAACATTATTGATCAAAATTACAACCTAGATCCAGTAATAAGAAGTCTATTCATCTACTTTCTGCAGTATTGACTTGGGAGGGAGAAAGCATAGGACACAATAAGGGGCATTCGACGTAGATCAAAGAAGAGAACCGCGAAAATGTCCCACATACTAAAATATGCATGGAGTGTCATATCCCCGCATGGATACACACATATACAAGCTAAAAAATGAGGAGGAAGAGAAGGGAAAAAGACATATTGAATGCTGGAAATCCCGAGTAGAGTAGAAGGCATGATAAATTATTGTGCTGGAGTGTCAACCACCTCGTGCTGCCGTCAGTCAGGAAGGTCTTAATTCAGGGAAGTGATGAGTAAGCGAGTACAAATTTGAATAATAATAACAACGCATATATGCAAACGTGTACGTGGGGAGGAACAGGACTGACTTGATTTATAATAAAATGAGTCAAGACACTTCCTGTTCCCCCTCTTCCTCCCTCCCTACAAAAGTCCCTCCATACCCCCGGAATATGTAGGCACATTTAATGGTAGTAGTAATAATATAGTCGTCAAAACGATTTTTTTGTACGCTTTTAATCAACTTTATGCCAAATCCCATTAACCCTTAATATTTTTATCATCTCCCCATTACAAGTTTCTCAAAACAGAACACGCGGGGGGAGCGAGAGGGGGAACCGGAGAGGGGAGAGAGAGAGAGGGAAAGAGGGACAGACAGTTACAAAAAAAAAAGATTTTGTCATTCACCCCCTGCACAGATAAAAAAAATAAACTTTCGACAGCAGGATGTATGTGAGGTGCATATGTGAGCCTATAAAAAAAGGGATAAGTGGAATCTTTCAAACCATTTATGACTGGTGCTCCAAACAGAGTTTTATTTTTCGGATACACAATAATTGCAGAGTGTGAGAGTTTGGATCAAATATTTTCAAGGGACGAAATGGGGGAAGAGAGAAATCCAGAGGCAGGGATAGAAAGAGAGGGAGAAAAAGCGAGACAGGGAGATCGGGAGAGAGACAGAGAGACAGAGGGAGAGGGAGAGATAGATCCTGGAGAAGAGTTTTTTTTTGGAAGTAGGTGCCACTATAGAGTAAAATGGAAAGCCATTGATATAATGGGGATACACTCGAGGCGAAGCATGTTCCACATAATCTGTTCTCATTTCACCCTCTTCCAAACACCCTGGCCCAGTTAATCTAGCCAAGGGATCATGCATGTACGTTTTTTTTTATTCACGGAGCCGACACAATACGTATGCACATGGGATTACGGAAATAGACACAAGTCTCAATGAAATGTATAAAAAACTAAGCGGAGGAGAGGGATCAGGAAGATTACAGAGAGAATCACTTGTAGGAAGCGAATAAAAGGGTTCATGCGTGCGCGGCAAAGGGAAAATGGATTGGGGGGGGGGGAAGTTATGTGTGTGTAATGTGTAATATGTCTATATATGTATAAATATATACGTACATGTCCCAGGGATGATGATATTCGTGTAAATCGAAACTTGTCTGATGAATGGATTTGGTAGCACACTACGCACTCTGATGCATACTTGGATAGCACTTAGGGCCTAATTTCTTTAGGTCGATTACATACATTATCCCCGAGGAGTGGTGGGGTGCTTCATAGAAAAATAATCATCCACTTTTTTTGTCCCTCTTCTCCCTTCAAGTAACCCATGTATGTAAATATGTGTGTTATTTTTTACACTCTTATGTATTCACTCCAAGCTTTAAAAAAAATACCAGTAAGGGCATCCAGAGCTTCAGTCAGCCTGGTATGAACGAATGCAATAAACTTTATAGGCCACAGTTTGCAGACCTTTCTCCATCTACCAAGGAAAGTCGGTATACATTGTAGTTTCTACTGTACAACTATACCAAGGTATTTAGTGTCTATATGAGTCCTGTAGTAGTCGTCACACATTATCCAACCTGATGCCTTCCCCGATAGCACCGTCCCACATGTGGGCGTAATTAGTAAAAAATTTCACAAGGACAAGTCCCCCCTCCCACGAAAAAATACAAAAGGAAAAGCTCATTTCTGAACAAACAGGAAAACAAAATAGAAATTAACTTTTCATTAGATAATAGAAAGAGTGCACAACTACCGCCAACGGATAACATCTGTAGCAGGTAAGAACAACAACACCAACTCGGGGCATAATTATGGCTTGAAACAAACACAGCCACAACCGTCAGCAAGTACCAAAAAAAAAGTTTCTGCTTGTTCTGCTCTTTTTTTTCCACAACTCTAACTAAACCAACAACAAAAAAAACGGGAGAAAAAGGGGAGCGAGGGGAAAAAACAAAGGACAAACCAAATACTAATTACAACACACATCCAGGGCGGGAGTTTCACAGGTTAGAAGAGTGTGAAAGTGTCCCGAGAAAATTGAACGTTTCCCTTTGTCAGGGAAATAATTGTTACATATGACGGAGGTGCCTCTTTCTTGCTCGCAATTACTTGTGGTAAACATTAATTATTATTACATTTAATAAGCCTG
Organism: Disparrhopalites patrizii; assembly: GCA_034698585.1. Taxonomy (NCBI): domain Eukaryota; kingdom Metazoa; phylum Arthropoda; class Collembola; order Symphypleona; family Sminthuridae; genus Disparrhopalites; species Disparrhopalites patrizii. The sequence continues at coordinate 16,607 of JAQGBT010000502.1, forward strand.
GAAAAAGAGTCCTAAGGAACTCTCCCGCCCCCATTTAATTTCCAAGGAACAGGCTGGACCAACAACAGCCAGAGATCAGAGAAAAAAGGTAAACACAAAGAACTTGTAGGTTCATCAAAAAAAATAAACAAAAAAACGGAAATAACATGGGACAAAACCCACTGCGGTTTTTATGTATGTATTTATGTGCATCTTAATATTCTTACTTCATAATGAAATTCAGTGTGAGATTCGCCCTAATTTCCCCGGTTTCATAATGAGCCCAATTGACTCATGAAACCACGGAGTTGCATCATGAGAAAAAGGGAAAGAAAGGAAGATGTGTGCAGAAGGAGATGGAGGGGAAATGTGGACAAAAACCTGAGTACGGCGGTTTCTGAGTTATGAGAGCAATATAATACATTGGGAGTCCGTGGAAGATAAATAATTGTGAGAAGGTCCACATTATTACCTGGGAGGGTAAAAGGTCCTCTTTATGCGTGTACCTTGTAAACGTAATAATGGGCAAAGGAGCTTACACGTAGTAGTCCACTTATGCACCAAAGGCCCTCACTGGGTGTTCGTTTCCTACCGTGTGTGGGATAAATTAAAAGTTTTGCTTGAACAGTAATTAGAATGAAAAGGTGAGCCCAAAAAGCAAACGTTGAATTTCAATTAATTTATGCGAGCAAAAAAAACGTATATAAACTTGCTCGAGTTTAAATACTTTATATGATAGGTCTATATAATAAAGAGGAAATTGTTTCTTTACAACCACAAAAAATGGAGCCAATCCATGCATATTTGTTGATCTAAAAAGTCAACCGGCAGAGGAATTGATGGGGTATATACTATAAAAATATACTATATAAAATGTACTATATAAAAACGAGATACTCTCTGGGTAACTACAAAAAAATTGAGATAGATAAAAAGAGATGCTGATTACATAGTATCAAACTCTTTTTTTTTCTTGAACCAGAGAGAGAGAGAGACTCCTTTCGGTCTCTTTTTCTTTTGTTTCACAGGGTGAAATGAAATGAAATGGATAATTTGATTTTAATTTATGCATATTTGATAGTGTAGATCCTGTGTGTGGAGAAATTAATTTGTGCTCTTCCTGTTCAACTTTCAACTGTGTTCCCCATTTAAATATTTTTTTCTCCGCAAGCCACCTCTTCACTCCCTGAGATAAACCGAAGCTTGTTCTTCCAACACTCTTCAAAACTTAAACTATGTATACATGGGCAGACAATTAGCAGAGACGGAAACATTGTCGACACGTTCAGAAAGCAGACTAAAAAAAATCCCCTTCATTGCTCTAATACATATTGTCATGGTCATGCATAGTTCCGAGGAAAAAGACTTGTTCGGAAGGCCCTAATAGATTAAAACAGGTTGTTCCCTACAAAAACATCCATCCTCAACAAAAAGCTGGTTCATCCTCCAATCCTGACTGATTCCAACTACTGCCGTAGGGTTCCCTTTTTTTTACATCCTTTGATATTCACCTCGGCCAAATCCAGCTGGACTCACAATATGCTTTGACATTGCTTTATAAGATTAAATTAAAGGGAAGATACCCTCATATCCTGTATCGTAAGTATATGCAAAGGAGACACTCTTTTCTAAAAGATCAAGATCATCCCTCAAGTCTTTTTAAGAGCCTCAAAAGATACAATGACTCGTACATGTACGCGTTAATTTGTATCAATTTCACTTTGTTTCACCTTTACGTGCCTCCTTCTTGAAACGACAATTTACCGACCACTTGAGAGGGACGAAGAAAAAAAAATCTGAATTAAAAGGGTTAGAGAGACGAAGCTGGAGTGAAACAATGGGTTTTAGAAGGAGCTTCAGTGATACTTGTTGCGGAACACAAGTTGCGATATAAATCCTTTTTCCAGACGACGGTGACTTTATCTCAAATGACATTCAACAACAAATTCGGTGTCGCTCACAGCTCCTCGATTCCTCACACTTGAGAGCAAAAAATATACAAAATAAAAAAAACAAATTTTTTCGTGAGAGAATAATCAGGTGCACAATTGGCCGTTGACAATGTGAGAGAATATAGAGGCGACAGGTTCACCTGGGAAGAAAGACCACATCGGCCAATCTTAATGGTAGGAAATAAAGGAAATAAGGGGGGAAAACTGTTTAAAAGATACATCCGTGTGCAAGTCTTTTTGGATTGGAGAGAACAGGTAGAGTCCGATATCGCGTAATAACTATGGGCTATACTGTTGGCTATTAATCTACTTTACGTGTGGGATGTGATCATATCAGAGGGATACATTGCAGTAAATTAATCCTTGTCGTAGTTAGTGAGATGCAGAGGGGGGAAAAATCCCTCGTAAATTATTCTTTACCAACTCTAATTAATCTTGTTAGGAAAGCTCCTGGCTCCTTACCTACCTTTCAGCTCCTCAGACCCGGCCTGACAACAATCCTTTTGGCAGTTAATGAAATTCGGATCAATCTGATGGCAGAATACAAAAGGCAAGAAAGGATTTCGTGGTCACTCATGGATTCAGAGAAATCCAGAGAAGATAACATGACTGACTACGGCCTATCTCCAGGTATTTAGTGGGTATTTCCAAGTTTGAACTAAACTATCCAGGACTTGAAAAGCCTTGGCTAATTTACTTTGACTCTGTACTTCTCCGTCACACTCAGAAAAAAACTTGTGTTCTTTCCGTCCGAGCAAAAATAAAGATGGAGAAAGGATTGAAGAAATAAGAAATATACCTTTTTTCATGGTAGCTTTTTTTTTTCGGGGAGGGCGAGGAGGTGGGAAGAAACTCGACGGGAATTGTGTCCGGAAATTAGATTCGCTTTTACTCTTTCGCCTCACCGAAAGGACTGGAGAATTCCAGGGACGGAAGTAGAAACTGTGGCCAAAAGAAGTTCTTTTCTCCACTTTTCTCTCTCTTTCTCCGTCATCCTCTTTCCTTCCACTTTCCCAGTAATCTCCTCTTTGCACAAGAATATTCTATGAAGTCAACCTCCACTGTCGCCTCCTAAATAAGAATGCATGCCCAAAGCATTCCCTACCACACAGACACACTTTTTTTTATTTGAATTTCCATTCAATTTCACGAATAAATAATAGTTGACAATCCGATAAAATCACAAAAATTAGGTTATACACAAGCAAATGGAAAAGCAAACTGGAAAAATTCAATTTATCGTCCACTTAACTTTTTCACTAACAGGTTTTTCTCATTCTCAGAACACAAAAAATTGATTCTGAGAAGGAAGAGGACCCTCCAATTTCCTCAATTATTATTTGTGGAGCGACGTAATTTCTTTTCAAATGTTATGTTATGATTGGATTATTAATTTCTCATTGAAACGCATTTTCCAATTCTGAGTTTTCTGGGTTCAACCAACATAAACTTTAAATCTACCGCACAGCAAAACAAGTATACAAACGGGCGTATTCAATTTTCTGTGCTCCTAAAAATAAGTTGACAATAATCGTGTATAAATATGCAAATGGTTGAATTATTAATGTATGTTTATTTGTTTTAATACGTAACTAGGTATGTTATATGTATAAAGGAAGGAATTGCGGCATGTAATAAATACATACATAATATACCTGTGTATATACCTACATATGTACTCTACTCTCTGTAAGATCAAAGATACTATATGTATAAAAGTGCACTAGGTATATCTTATTAGGTACATGCATACGTAGGTTTCAAATATGAAATATCCATAGGTATGTATACCTACTTTTAGATTATGTAAATTTTAAAAGGGGTAATATGAGATGAATCGCATTTATTCCTTTTGAAACCTTATTTGTATGTATATGTATTATCATTTCATTGGTAAGTAAAGCTATTTAATATTATTCTGTCATTCACGAAAGATGTATATTATTTTTGTATATATTTTTCACGTTATTATCGTTTATTGGTCGTTAGCCCGAAGACAATCTGAACGATGTAACTGTGATTAGTAATTAATAATTGTTCAGCAATAAAATGAATGGTGTTAAAATCACGTATGTAAATATGATTCCCGTAACAAACTGTAGGATTTATGGTATTTTTTTTAAACTAAAATTACTAGATTTCTTTCTTGGAAAGTTGTTTTGATCGTTCTGACACAGTTTCCGATTACCTAATACCACTGCTTACCCTGTAGTACAGAAATAATCCTGTAATATTGCAAGTGAAGCGATTTATTCTAAACTATTTAAGTTGACTATGCAAGCTCATTTTTTTGTAAAACGGAGTAGAATATCCCCCAAAACTCCATCGGTTTGAAAGGAATACAGATTACGCACGGGGTCTATGTGCGCAGGTTCATTCAATTTTTAAAAGGATGGGAATTATTAATGATAAAATAAAGCACAAAAAAGGAATTGTCCCCATAAGAGCAGGTGACAGTGCCAGGTCATGACTGTATAAAGACACGCACTCCAACCAAAATGGATGGGCCTAGTGTGGGTAAAGGAAGTAGCATCCAAAAACAACAATCTTTCTTTAACCGTCCCATATTCTTTCCTCTCCAAAAATTGGGGAATATGAGATGTAAATTCGGATTTATGCCAGTGTTCCTTGTAAATTGACAAAGTAGGTAGGTTTGTCTGAAAAAAGCCGGGTCTGGCGAGCCACGGAAGAAGTTCCAATGGAAAGGGCAACAAGAATAATCACATGGTCGGGGATGAAAAAAGCAAGTTGACAAGTAAAAGTTGGGGGAGTTCGCAGGGAGCAAAAAGCATGTTGAGTGGGGAGATGCAATGCATGTGGAGACAACGTATTAGTATGATTATAGTGGTATACAGATAATCTTAGGAATACTTGAAATATGTGCGATATAGCAGATTTGGAATGTTTCATGGTGGAGCACTAACAACAATAGCAAGGACGTTTCCAGTGTGTACAAAAATGTATAAAATTCGCATGTTCCTCACACAAAAATAGGGGAGAGAGAGAAAGCAAGTAGACGGGTGGCTCTCAGTCACTCTCAGAGAGAGAGAGAGAGCAAGAGAGAGCGAGACAAAGAGAAAGAGAGACAGAGAGGAATGTCAATGCAAAAATTGTTCTTATGCCACAAGAAAACGGGTGTAATGCAGTTAAAAGGGAAATGAATAAAAGGCTTGCCGTAGGAATTCATTGGGCCGGGTCGGCGCACTCGAATGCCGATAGTCATGAGAATTTATGACATTAGAGTAAGTAAATAAAGCAATCCGCTATGATGGATTGAGCTCTTTTCCAAATTCTCTTTCCAATTGATCGTAAGAATGGTCGTAAATAAATTTATTTGCCACACAAATTACAATCATTTCACCCTCGCAACAAATGTGATCCTATTTATTCCTATCGACTCCCCGTGTTTGTCTGCGTGTGATTTGCTCTCTCTCTCTTCCTGTCTCTCTTTCTTTTTGTCTCACTCTCTCTCTCTCTCTTTCTCTTTTTGCGTTTCTTTTTCTTGGTGCCTCTCTTTGCCATCTCTCTTCCTTTCTCTTTCCCTTCCATTTTTCCCTCTCTCTCTCCCTTTCTTCCCATGCTTTATGCCTCCATACCACTAGAATCCGCCAATCTGCCAAACAAATCATGACTATGGAAAGGAGAAAGAACTACAAACAATTTACTTACAATGTTATGGCCGTAAAAAGAAATAGGCCCAACTTTTGCTTCCATTCCAAAGCAAAAAGCATTTCTACGGTACAAGACTTTGTGTCAATTCATTTTTTTTTCCTCCATTTTTTTTATTCTCCATAGAAATTCTCATCACTCTTCCCTTGTACAAAGCATGCCTGCATATTTCACGTTTCTTTCTTTCCTTTGGTCCTGGACCGTAAATATTTTAATGGGGAGTTTCATATCCGTATTGTTTAAAGTACGGGACAAAAGGACATGTCAGAGGGATTCATCAAATTAAAATGTAAAGAATGGGGCTTTTGGTGTCATAAGAATTACCACAATATGAATGGGTTTCCTTTAATTTCCCCAGCTGACACTTGATAGGTCTGTGCCGTGCTTTTGGAGCTGGTTCAAAAAAAAAAAAAAGAAGTGAATTGACTCATTTAGAAGAATTTATTAAGTACTTGGACACTATATGATCTGCACCGCTCCTCTCACAAGGATACATGTTTATTTTTCTTAATTCTCTCTCATTTGGTAATGTGTCCGTTTATATTCTTCCAATGACCACTCAAGGGCCACTTCTTTCTCTCCTTTATGTGTGCTTCATGAGTGAATAAAACAGTTTGATTTATAATCACCCTCCACGCCATATTTCCTCCTCTCTCAGTATTGTCCGCCCAGGTGAGAAGAATTTGAACACGGCACATGTGAAATGATCAAAAAGAAGTCTTCTTCAGTCCATTCCCTCCAAGATGTTTCTTTTGTAATTACATTCTATTTGTATGGACGTACATAGTTTGGCTGGTATTAAAGTATAACTTGGCCGCTCTCCCACACGTTGGATGGCTGATGTAGACGGGAGACCCACAAAAGACAGATCATTTAGGGAAAGGAAGAAGGTGCACATCCGTCCGTATGGAGCGTGTGTTCTCCCTCTTGATATGTATATATGGAAATGGTGATAAATTAGAAATGCATGCACACACAGCTGTATGGAAGGGGAAAGAAACAAGTAAAAGTAATTAATCACAATAAAGTGCTAGAATGAATGGTAATTTACGTTCAGATCACACTCAGTGTGCTCCAAGAACCACCCAGATAGCAATTGTTTCAATTAAGTCTCCTCTTTATATGTACTCTGGCATTCCCTCACATCATTGTAAATCCATTGTCACAGTCCAACAATAATCCCACACCAGCATGTAACACCTACTATTACATTTGCAATAAAACAACAAGGAGGACAGAAAAAACAACAAACTCTTTTTACAACTCTTCCCTTTACATTTCTTTCACGCGCCCTCCCACATTCTTAGGCGACAGAGAACATTCAACGACTTAAACTCTTAAGTTTGATTTTGTCAGTATGACATCGTTGGATAAACTGAAAGCTTATCTACAGCATGTGTACACCTCTTCCAGTCTAGGGTCGAATGATGAATTTACTCCAATAAACAGCGATAAATCAGGAGTGAAACAAAATTCGAATATTTCATAAATCGCGAAGCCAATTAGGAGAATTTGGGATTTAAGAAGGCATTTTTAGTGATTTTAAACTTAAATGTTTGAGGCAAAAAATGTTTTTATTCATTCTATAGGATCAAGGAAATGCTGTTGTTGGGTTTGAACCCCTCTTTTGCATTGTACACTGTGTCTTATTTATGTGAAATGTGTTTGTGACTGAACTGATGTTCTTATGTTATCCTTTGCTGCTACTTTATCTATTTTTAAGGTAACCTCACCTTCCAATGACCCGTGATAATTTTAATCATTGCTTATTTGTTCCCTCAAATGTATGCCCTAATTTATCTTTTATGTATTTTTTCTCCACACTATAAAAGAATGTGGAGCCCCATAATTCGAAGTCTTAGCGTTCGTTCTGGTCACTGCTATTTTTTGGTTTTGAAATAAAGGAGTTTTTTGGGTGTATTAGTGCAGCATAACACTGTTTGTTATACTTGATTTCCTTTCCGTAAAAATTACCATACAGTCCACTTCCCCCATACAATCATACATAACAACTGTCTTATTTCAAATTATATTAACATTGTCGAAGCTTCCCTTTGTAGTATTCGATAAATTCGCCAGATTCCAGCTTTAAAACATTGTAGAAGTTCCCCTCTTATTGACCGGCGGAATGGAAGCTCATTGAAGGTGTTGTTGGGCAATTGGAGAGTGACTTTTAAGTAGGATTGACTGCCTAGAACAAGAATGATTATTGGCCCTCGTCAAAGTTAACGTGTAGGAGAGTACAAGTAATAATTACTGGGCATTAGCATACAATGAAATCAATATCATTTAATAGGAGCACACACGCTTCGTAAACAATTAAGAGAGTCATTCAGGATGTTTTCAAAGGGATTTCATGAGAATGGTAGTAAATAACTCTTTTATTACAAATACAAGACTCGGCTCACCAGAACATGGCCTGGGAAAAAAAATGTGTGAGGTGGTTAAAAACAAGAATTCTATACTATAGCTGAACGCTCCTGTCTACTACGCAATTAATTTTTGTTAACGACCGTTTTCTCTCCCTTTCAGCCCTTTGCCAAATAATGACTCTGATGTTATGCATTCTCCCGTGAATTTCCACAGTATACAATTGTGTCAAGTGCCACAATAAATGTAGTTACGGACACTGGCTCCCGAATTCTTTCTCTGTCTCTCTCACTTTCTTTGTTGAAGCTTCACTGGTGACATACGGAGCCTGTCTAACTAGCAGAGGATAAACAAATGGGGATGGGGTGGATTTTGCCTTTTGTAAACATCAATATGCCTATGGAATGCTTCTTTGTGTGCACCTGAAAAACTTGCACAAGGGCAGCTCCAGAGCTTTAGGAATGCCTTTGAGAAAGAGAAACCACAGAAAGTTTTGAAGGAAAAAAAAAATTTAGCTGCGTCTATCACATGATGGTGGTTAGACTTCAAAAAAGCAATCCTTTCCTTTCTCATCCCATCTGCTAATTGCAGCCGCTTTGTTGTAATACTTTTTTTCAAGTCTCTGTGAGCATTTTCCTTAATCAATTATTTTATTACGTGGAATGTTCACGTAACAATCTAATATTCGTTATGACTCACAAGAAAATATTGCAGGGGGGAAATTGAGCATTAAGAGACAACTGATGTGGTTTTGAGTTATATTCACATATCGTCGGTGAAGAATCTTATGTAATCATCTCCACCGAGCACTAATTCACGAAGTGATCATGTCCATTCTGCCTCTATGCACAAAGTAATCAAGTCCATTTAAAATCAAATAAATGCCCTTGGGCGTTGGACGAACTATCGCGCTTATACGCTCCTTTTAGCTAATTTTCCGTCTGACGTTTCATTTTTTTCAATTAAATTACATCTCACTAATTTTTGGAACTAAACCTGTATAAAGAACCAGCAATTTAGCAATGGAATTAATTGGTATAATTAATTTGCAATGGCGGTCGGCCTGAAGCCTGTTCTTTTCTACACAGTAGACACGGCTGCAGAGGTAAAACAAATTTGAAAAAATAAATTTATATAGGTTGAATAGTGAGTAAATAGAATCCTAATTAAAATTTCTCATAATCTTCATTTTCAAAAATGTATTCAATTTTCTTGGTTTTAATTTATTTTTGGAGATCACTTAGTCACTTACTGCACGCAAGAAAAATGTAGATTATCATTTCGTGAATTAGCCCTCGCAGGAGATGGTTGCATATGATTCTTCACCGACGATACGTAAGTACATAAATACAGACAAGGGAAGTAGTACATATTACGTCATCAATCGGGGTCAGTCAGTCCCTCAGACCCTTCCGTTTACGGCAATGCTATTCTGTCATCACCATAGGGGTCAGTCAGTCCCTTTGACCCGGAAAAAGGATGACGTAATATGTACCAGCTCCCCAAGTGCTTCTTCATGGCGACAGAATTTTCCCAGGCTTGTGTATTACAGAATCGTTTGTGGATTTTCTCTCTTGTAATTACGTGCAAGTGAAAAAAGAGCGACAAAAAAAATGTGCGCTATGTTTACGTACTCAAATCGGTACTAGTGTACAGGATACATATAGGATTATGCAGCCGGGTTGAATCTCCACCATTCCCATGTATGTACATATGCATGTATCTGTGAAACATACTTTCTTGATCTTCTCCCATATTTTGCTATGAGTCTAAACGTGCCCATAAAATGTTGCAAAAACATTGGGCAAAAGTAATAATAGGTCTCGGGGAACAAAAAGATATGCTCAAATGGCACATTTAACTACTGCCACCAAGTGTCCTTGCCGAGGATTTATTCTGAAACAACAGCTGCCACTATACTTTCGCTGGTATTCTGGGTCATCAAATGCTCCTTTTATTTATTTTTCTCCCGCCCTCCTTGGCTGTCCGTGCCGTCTAAATGGCGCAGAAAGTAGACGGTGGCCACCCTTTTTTTTAATGCACCAAGAAAGGCATTGTTTGTCGACTTGAAATGAAAAGTTCGACAAGCTACAAAAAGTCAAAATTATTTATGTGATGTTTTTCGGAAATCTTCCCAACACATCATAATTTTGACTTTCTCCCCCATCAGCAAAATTGTTATCTTCCCTCCCAAAGTGGAGAGCGCCAGATTGATGAAGTGTGGATATCAGCAGATCGACACCATGACATTAGGGAAGGCGAGAACAAACAGAGCTTTTATTTTGACTTTCCCTCGGCAAGTCTCAGAGATGGATGCAGAGCCACTCCATCTTCCAGTAATGTCTCATCTTGCTTTCGCAGGAAAGGGGAGAAAAATCCCAGAAACTGATTGAGAAATGGATTACTTAAAAAAAATCAAGGGGCACACAACTCTTGTGGAATAAATAAATGCGTAAGTCAAGGGAAAGTGGTGGGTTGTGGAGTTGAAGAAGCAATTTCCTTTGTGACAGCTCCGAGTGGCTAAAATTTGATAGAAGAGAGGAAAAAGTTGCGAAAAAAAAATTGAGAAATGAAAGAAGGGAAAAGTATGGGAGAGATAGGCCATAATCTAACCTTGTGCCTCGTATAATTTATGGTCGTGTGAATGTTAGGACGGGTCCATTTGAAAACAAAGGATCTTTTACACCCACAATTTTTTTTTCCTGGAGCTTCAAATTATTGTTTGTCGTAAAAGTAGCTTCCTTGCATATATTTTCCTGGCACTTCCACAGATTCCACTCTACATTTTTTTTTGTCGATTTCCATTAGGAGTGTGAAAGTGATCATGGGGAGCAAGGACCTACCAAAACCGCCATTGCCAGAATGAATGCACTCTCGTGGTAGTCGCCGCTATAGTCAATGATGGAACCACACACAAAGAGGTGGAAAGGCCCCGGTATGTGCCGAATTTTTTTTTTACTCCTGTACATGGAATGCCAAAGATTATCGCGGAAAAAAAGTTTTTTTTTGGAGGAACAGGCAAGGGGAGAGCGGGGCACATTAAACGTTCTGGTGCAATACAGCACTCCACTTTTTTTTTCGATGGAATAAGCCGGGATGGTGTTGTGTGTAAAGTACACAATACATGAATATACTCGCGTGTGTAGAGAAAGAGAGAGAGAGAGAGAGAGAGAAGGAGAGGGATGAATAAATTTATTCAAGTAGGCAAAATGCAAAACGAAAGATTCGAGGTTTGAATTTATTCACGGGCAATAATAAATCAAGTGTGAATTGCATGCTATGTGCCAAAGCGGCTAGAAGAATTGCTTCCTTGTAGTCGGAGACTGTTCCAATATTTGCTTCAACTGTATACAATGTAAGTGGTTCCTCTTTACTCTCTCTCTCGCTCTCTCTCGCTCTCTCTCTCTACCCGTTCGCACATACTTTTTTCCCTGTTTTTGAGCACCCGCATTGTTGGGGATATTGAGAGTGAATGGTGGCGGTATGTTGGAGAAATGGTTTGAGAGCCACTGCGGCGTCAGATGTATATTATGTATGTATGTACATATGTGGAGCTACACATATGTATAACCCGCCTTCCATTGATAAGTTATGGGACGTCATCCATGATATCGCTCTTGCGGATACGCATATGACACGTTGGTCGGACACATGCTTGTATTTTTCTGCATTTGGCAGAAATGTTACTTATAAGACCAAAGTGAAACCAAAGATTTCCTCTCTTGCTCTTTCTCTCTCTTTCTGTCTCTCTCCCTCTATCTCTCTCTATCTCTCTCTTTCTGTCTCTCTTTCTCTGTCATCCTTTCTCCGTCTGTCTCCAACCCTCCTTTCTCCGTTCCCTGACTGAGGAGTAAAAGGTTAAAATTTATAACGAAATTATATTTTTCCCATAGACATAGAATCTTTTGTGTGACGATGTGGTTGGAGAGTATCATTCAAAAAATAGGGAGAGGTGAAAGGAGTGAAAGAATGTGGGAATAAGAGAATGGACTTGGTGTGTCATTACATTTACTTTTTTGGTCTTGCAGCACTCCGTTTGGTTACTGTTTCGCCATTATTCCCACACAGACCCACCATTCATCCATATAGTGATAATTCCTCGTAGCTACATGTATGTCAGGGCCCTCCAGAATGAAGGCCGTTAACGGAGTCCATTGTGTACATTTGGACTATCGTGGAGAAAGGGGAGAAAGGAGAATTGTCCTTTCCGGGAAAGCAAAAAAAAAAAAGGACGAGGAAAAAAAACCTTCGAAGGTGCTTGGTTACGCCTGGGCTATGATGAGAGATATGAGACGAGTTGGAGAGGAAATGTTGAAAAATTTCATGGAGGCCGACAACAAAGGGAGAAATATGGGAGTATTAACCAAATGTCTTCAATATCTGACAGGAGCTGTGAAAAGCGGCCGACGTAAACATTCAAAGACTCCACTGTCTTTTCTTCTCCCTCTTTTGAAAAATTGGTTTCGTACCTCTCGTGAGAGACAATACTTTCCCCGTATCCCGCTCTCCCACTCTTTCCCTCTCCCTTTCTCTCTCTCTCTCGGCCTTCCCCCTCCTTTCTCTTCTCCCTTTCACTCTCTCCACATTTGGGGGCTTCGTGCCGCCTTTGGGGCTTTATGTACTCGTTTGGTGGGACTTTCTCCTTTTCTATTTGCCCCTTTCTCTCTCCCACCGACCGCATTAAGTTGAGTTCCCACACGAGATTCTCCGTCTCGATTTTTTTGCGCACACACATGCATGCAATTACAAGTGACTTAACGCATTTCCTTTCACTGCCAGCAATATTCTTGCCGTTGCAGGAGACAACAAGTACTTTCTCTGTTGGTATGGAATTATTCCGAATATATTCAATATTTCCCCCCATTTCCACATTGCCCCCTATCACCACGATTTTCCTCGTCCTGATCACGTTCAGGAAAGTTTTTGAAAGAGTATCCCCACTATTACTGCTGGATATTTCAATATGGAACAAAAACCGTTTTTTCTTCCGATGCGATGTTTCTAAATTCAAATGTCTGAGCTGGATTCTGTCGTAGGAACAGATTTCGGTGCCAAAAAATTGGAAGCAATTCAGGAAATATGGTGTCAGACAGAAGGGAGAGAAAGGCAGAATGAGAGGGAAAAAGACAGACTGAGAGAGAAACAGACAGGAAGACAGAGAGAAAGACGGAAAGAAAATTGTAGGGAATAATATATATGAAATTGAATGGACAAATTCGGTGACACGAGGGAGTGGGAAGCGAATTTTTGGCGGATGGTTTTAATCCATTCATGAACACATAAATTACGAGCGTGTCAGGCCTCCATGATTGTATTACGCCCCTTTTTCGCGAAAGAATGTGGACGACATTCGGTGCGTAAAGAGATTTTTGTTCCTCTTCCCCGACTGTCATGCTAGGGCTCCCATCATGGTGAATATCGGTTGGGACCATAATTTGAGGTAGCTCAACTCTTGGAATAAATCCTTTTAAACCATGAAAAACTCCTACTTCCTCTCCCCGCCCGTCCCTCCTTCCCAAGGAATGTCTATATATATCTATCAAAAAGTTTGTCATTTCACAATTTCGTGTGGGCTAAAAAGATTGAAACATAGAAAGCGGAAAGCGCTTTGGGTGGGTTGGGGGTTTTGAGAAAAAAAAGGAAATTGAAACAAAATGCAATAATTTAAATTAAATTCTATTCTCATAATTCCGACTTGAGAAGTGGTGGAAAAAGCGTTGAAAGGATTTTTCCCCAACATTATTTCACATGCAAAGGCCATTAATCTACGGGTGGAAGGAAGGGAAAGAGGGCCCGTAGATAGGCATGGTTTGAGGGGGGAGGGGGAGGGAGAGAAAAGAGTAATAAAATAATGTTCTAACTCATCAAATTCATTCATCCATTTTGACAGGAGCAGCTTGTATTTGCGTGGTAAAATTGAATTTTACTACTCGGAACAAATTATTTTCACCAGCCCACGCACCCACACAAAAGGGAGGAACATCTATAGACGTCCATGTCTTTCTCCTATACGTGTATATGCATATATATAATGTATGTACACAATGTACACCACCATTGGCATGTTTGGAGGAGCTTAGAGCCTTTTTTCCCCTTCCCACCGTCTGGATAGAGACATATTAGCATTCATACTGAGCCGTGTAGTTTTCCCCAATTGCATTGCCCCGGAAAGGTTTCTCAGGATTTTTTTTTGAGGTGTGAGTGTATCCATGCTCACAAGTGTTGCTAATGTGCTCCGAGTACAGATCAGTGACAGTGAGGGAGAAATGAGCGAAAAATAATAGCAATTTATGCAAGGGAAGAGAGAGAGACTGAGAGAGAGAGAGAGAGAGAGAGAACTATGTGTGAGGTCGTAGCTCTTCCTCCTTTCCCAGGAAAAACCTTACGTTTGTATATTTCCCCATAATTTATGACCGAAAATTTCAAGAATCCTCTCACATTTACTTCTCTACCCGGCCCATCTCCTTCAACCTCAGCATCTTTTACAACTCCTCCAACTGCTCCAATATCCACATACACCACACAAAAAAAGGCCTTTCCTTTCCCCATATTTTGGCAGAGTTTAGCACTACACACTTCCCCCCCTTTTTACATGTGGGTCATGCCCCTTAAACTCCAGGAGGATGAAAATGATTACGTGGCGTTAAGAAAGGAAGAAGAGGCGCGTCCTGCCATATCTTCCTTTTATGTTTGACGATGATTTGATTTTATACACTCCAATCCAAACTCTCTGAAACTTCACCTTCTAAAAGATTAACAGCTTTCCCGTACAGCCTTTTTACTTCTCTCTCTCTCTCCCTCGTTCTCTCAAGCCAAGCCCAACATCTCCTGCGTATTGATCTAGAGCAAATTTGTTTGGCTTTCAACTTTATTCACACTCCCTAATTTATATTTCGCCCTCCTCCCCCACTGAGGCCCAGGCAGAAGTAGTTCAACAAGGACTCCTCCAAACACGGAAGTATTTAAATCTCAAAAAAATCTCCCAAGACACCCGTCTTTGGAAAGTAAATCCTTGGAAATTATGTCTTGTTTACTCAAGCTTTTCTCCTCCAAAAAAAAAGGGGTACCACTGCCTGTAATTCCACGTGTTTCAGGAAAAGTTGCACTAATTCCCTTGAAGAAGGTGTGGAAGCATTTTTTTTTCAGTAAACTAGTCCACAGTAATTTCTAGGAGGAAGGCAACTATTTAGACATCTACTTTGGAATTATTCCTTTCCCTTGAGATTCCTAGAGGGAAATAAATAAAGAAAAAAAAGAAGAGCTAATGTGTTGAATGTATAGATTGTTTTAAGGGTTGTAATTTGACTGGACACATGAGTGGGAAAGGGGAGGAAAGACGAGGCATGGGGAATTGCTTCTGCTCATGGGGATTCCATACCGTTGAGATAAAATATGAGAGGAGTCGAGTTTTAATACATTTACGCACAAGGGAGACGGTGAGAGGGTGAGGGAAAGGTGAGAGAGAAAGAGAGAGAGAGAGAAAAAGAGCGAGAGAAAGAAAGAGAGAGAGAGAGAGCGAGAGAGAGAAAGGGATGGGTTTGTGTGAAGAGGGAAGATAAGGCGAAGCTAATAGTTTGCAATGAGAGGAGACAAATGTTTGATCAGCGTGGGGTAGAGCATCGTGACGATCAGTCGTACGTGTGAGGACATAGTCTCATTGTACTTACTTATGTTCCCTTCGCATGAGATCCGTCCCTTTATCCATGGACCTGCTGGAGTCAATATCAATCCTGAAGGAGACAGGATTGCCAAAGTGCAATCCTGTCTCCTTCTTCCCTTCAATCCTTTCTAGAGCTCCTAGTCGGTTCAAGCTCAATTTTCCAGTATCAATTTCCCTACCAAGTTCAATTGCAAGTTCGGAAAATCTTGGCCAGACACTCATACATGATAAGTCGGTATTTTGGAAGGTACTCCAAAATGATTAAGTACTCCTTTATTTACATGATTGAGTTCGAATTATTGAGTGCAAAACCAATTTCAATTACGAGTACTTTTCATGCTGAAACTAGAATTTCAATAAAACTTGACGCATTAGTTTTTAACTTTTTTATTCCAGTTTTTCATTTTCACCTGTGTTCTAAACTATAAAGCTGCTGTTTTTGTTCAGGGAAACAGTGTCCCTCTTCATTTTCTGTAGAAAAAACTGGATTACTCGTCACAATTGAAATCCCAATTATATGTACTCGCCAGTACCAATTGTGAGTTCAATTTCGTATTAACTTCTGGAGTACTCCTGCAATTTCCAGGACTCAGTATGGCACTTGCTTCGATAAACTTGAAATTGGTACTTATTTCTGCTTGATTTTTGAATCCAGTTCGAGTTCCGCCCAAATACCGACATGAGAAAAAAATATTTTCAAGTACGATTTCAATTTTGAACTGAAAATAAAGGACTCAATAAGGAACTCTAATTCTTTCTCTGTCCTCCTTTTTTCTTCCCAAGAAATTCCCTCTCCCAACTCACATGGAAGTTGGTCCTGGTGGTTGTTGTACTGCCTGCCTTTTAGTATTCAATGCGACCCGGTTGGGAACAGCAGGAGGAGGAGAGGAGCCAAACCAGATCAAGTCACACCATAAACCGTGCGTTAGCCGCATGAGTATATAAATTATACCTAAATAATGCAAGCCCATCGGATGACATGAGCAAATGGAAGAGCAGCAGGAAGAACGGCAGCCGCTTTTATATCGCTCCATCGCTAAATTTTTCGGCACTTCTTTCCTTTCTCTTTCTTCTTCTTCTCCTCTTTCCTCTTCTTCTTCTCTATTCTTTTTGATTCCAGCACACTACAACATTCTCTCCCTTTCCAGGGAAAGAAATCATGAAAAAGGCTCGGCTCAGAGAGACAGTCAGTCAGAATCACCAAAGGACATGCTTTGCATTTTCATTTCAATTTCTCTCACTTCCCTCTCTTTTCCAATCATCGGATTTCCTATGATCTCGTTTTCAATTGTCATCCTCCACTACTCCTTCAGATATTGGCTATTAGACTGTAACACATTGAAGAGGAGGAAGCCTTTTGGGAAGGTGAGTAAATGCACAATCCCTTTCATGCCACAAGAGTGCCACTTCCACACGCCGTGACCTGCCAAATACCTGTCAGATGTGAAAAATTTTTTGTTTCACTACTTCCACGACAATCCACCATCTCCTTCCCTGTATGTAGGGAAGGAAAGCCTTTTTTTTACAGAACTTGGTAATGGACACACGTTTTCCCCTTCATGTGCCACACCATAATCCTTTTCTTTCCCTCATACATTAAGGCTAGAGCCACACATCCATCGTATTACATGGAATTTAGCGGAGAATTAATGGGCATTACGTACACTGTAAACACCTTTGTATATTTTTTCACTCAAATAAATCAACAACATGTGCTCCTTAGTAATTATTGCGTAGTGACTAAAAGGCATGATTTACTTCCCCACCTTCCACCCTGTTTAGACTGACAAATAGGGTTTAGTCAACTCGGCCAGGAAATCAATGTAATAACAATTACGGAAATGTGACAGGTGAATCTGAGGATTTGGGAGAGATTTGTGTTATGCTCATTCTTGAACAGATTGATAAGATTCCAAAGCCAGAAATGTGGAAGAGTTTACTCGGATATTTACTTGAATGGCAACTAGGATAAAGCAAGCTCTCCAACCAAGCCAAATGGGTGTCCCTCATGTGATTGATGTGATTAATTCTCCAGTTCCATTTCCAAAAAATATATGAGAGGGAAAAATAGGCACTAAAATGTCACAACATTTGTTGCGGGGCCGTTTTTGCCATTTTGCTTGACTTTTGGGGCACTGTGAGAATAGAGGCTGTATAAACATATTTTAAAATTCTAAAATCCATGTCTTGATATAGCCGTGACGAATTAGAAGGAGTTGTGTGGAAGTGGGGAGTGTGAAGTGTGAGGTTTCCAGGTCAGGTCGCTCCAGTCATGTTTGGAGTCAGTCAGGTTGGCGGAGGAAGGACTTCCTCTGAATTGGCTTAAGAGGAAGGGCTGGGAAAGAGGATGGGGAGTGTGTGTGTGTGGGTTTTTTGAGAGTGTCGGTGAAGATTGATGAGCATAAAAGGAAGAGAGAGATAGCATTAGGATTTTGGTGTTGGGCGGCGAGTTGTTGCTAATCAGTGAAGGAGGGCAAGTCAAGCTTTTTGGTGGTACATGATTGTTACAAAAGGTTGTTGGAGGAACCGCCAGCATACCACCTTTGTGGTGGCGTTGCCCATGGTGGCCGTGATGCAAGTGAATCTCCAGAGGCGTCACACATCACTTCTAAAGACAAACTTTTCCCCTTTTCATACATTTCACGCTTTATCCACTTTCTACCTCATTTTCCTCTCTCTCTCTCTGGCCCGGTTCAGCACCCCTGCACAATTTCCATGGAGATGTGTGTTTATGTGCAGGCATTCTGTCTCTGCCTCAAATCCAACCACTGATTCTTCCCTTCACTCACGGCTTTCATTCATTCCCACCTCCCTTTATTTTTACAAAACTTGTACATTTTTTTATTGGCCAAGAAAAGTAAGGAGCAAGTTTGGAATGAGGTAACTTGAGATAAAGGGAGGAAATGGAGGGTTCCATGGATTCGTCACGAGGATGGGATTTTTTTTTGGTTTTTTTTCAAAGTTTATGGAATGAGGTGGGAGGTGTGGAGGATTTTGAAATTAAAAACCGCCGTGGTATCATCACCCACCACTTTTTCCCTGGACATTTAATCAGATACTTTATGTAAATAGGAGTAGATTACAGGCTTTGTACTCTCTTTTGGTGATTTTTTATCGGGGTTTCCCTCCCCCAACGAGAATGTGTGGGGCTAAGATGCTTTTTATGTTCAAATTTAGGGAGAGGAAAGGAAATAATTCTCTAAAAAGAAGCAGCTGCTCCTGCGGTCTCCTGGTTTCGCTTGCATTATCTTCCCTCTCTCCCTCACAACACATTGTTTTGCTCCGTTGCAACTAAAAAAAAAGGGAAATGAGCTAGTATGCATATTTCGTGTTTTTTTTGGACCTTACAGGAGCGACATTATTGTCTCCCTCCCTCAATCAAGAACAATCAAGGTGAAACATTAAACTTGGGAATAACAAAGAAAAATGGAAGTACTTTGCCGCGACACCATTTCAGTCTTGTGGGCGGGCGGAGAGTATCTATTCATAAAGGATATTTTTCTCCCTTTCTCCGCCTCTTTGCCCCAGCCAAAATATATGTGACAAACAGTGTGACGTCCAGGGTTCTTTCTATGCCACTAAGTGGAGATAAACGACGCATTTGATCTACCGCCTCATCCTCCTCCTCCTCCTCCCCCCGAAAAAAATAATGGCACGGCTCACACAAAGACTCTCAATAGGTCAAAGGGAATTTTGTTTGCACACACATTAATACTCATCTATGGAAGGCACACTTTACACCGTCACGGAGATGCTTCTCCCTCACCCGCCTAATGTACAAAAAAAAGACCTTTCCTTTCTCCCGTAAAAGTACTGACTAACATGTGGGAGGGAAAGGAAAGTGCCTTCCCAAATTCATGTGTCTGAATTCCCCCGTAGTTTATTTAAAAGGCCGGGACAGAAAAATTGGAACACGGCCTCCTATGCTTGAAAAAAGGCATACTAGGGAGGACACACACATGTGAGGGGGACGAGTGATAAAATGTTGTTTGTATGTTGGTCTTGGCGCATAAAAGAAATCTTTAAAGGTTGACAATTAATTATAATGGTCCAAGTTTGCCCTAACCCCACGCATAAGCGATTATAAACATCCTTCTTATTCTTCTTCCCTTCTTTTTCCCGGGCGTGAATGGATGCTCCGGCGGGGATTCTTTAGGAGGCGGGAGAAGAATAAGAGGAGAATAAGAGAGTTTCCCGTAAAGGGAAAATGTTCATTTTCCTCCGATTATATCCTCCATGGGAATATCATGGATATTAGAGAGTGTACGTATTAGAGAATATCTCCTATTAGAACCTACTGATGATTCGGAAATGGCAGAGGAGGATCCAAAAGGAGTGCACGTCCCGCTCTGAGGCAGGAGAATATTTGATGGAGGAGGTTAAAAATATATGCGTATAGGGCGGAGGGGTCCAAGGACGTCGTTAGAAAGTGATTTAACCGTGTAGTTACATAATTAGGTGGAATAAATATAAGGCGGGGAAGCTCCGCCAAACACACACATGCATAAGTGCTCTCCTACTCTTTCTCCCTGACAATGGAGGGGCTGAAAGGGGAGAAATATTGGAGGAGGGAGAGAAAGGAAGGAAGGAGAAGAAGAAGAAGCTTCAAGTTTTACTTCAACCTGCCACCATTTTGGGTGATAATTTATTTTCCGTAGGCATCGTAATCATTTCCTTTGAGTTAAAAGCCTCCTTCATCCGCTCTTCAATAGCGTTGACTTTATCCAAAAAGTCCCATACGTTTCGCTCCTTCCTCCGATGTCCCCCACTTTGCCTTTCTTCCCCTTCATTCTCTCACTTTCTCTTTTTCCCACACACACACACACACACATTTTGAAACTGTTTCCTTAAACGCCATTTTATACACACACATTTGACATAGATTCTCTGCCTTTGGTTAAGTAATTGCTCATTCTGGAGTAGTGAGCGGGTAGGAGACGTAATGAGGTGATGGAGATGATGGGGCCTTACGCACACGTTTAAGCAGGGAAGAGCAATGGCCGTACTCAAAACTCCTCTTCCATATTTTTCCATGGGCATTTTATCGTCTTTTTTGCGTAGAAAAAAAAGGAACTCTCTTTAAGGTTACACAGATCGTAAACGATAGAATTTATATCATGCTCTACATTGAATAGGGAGGAGGTAGACAAAGGAGGAGGAGAGAGTGAGAGTGAGTGAGAGACAGATAGAGAGAGAGAGAGAGAAAGGAAGTAAAAATATTGTACTTCGGAACCAGAAGACAGAATAGAATTTTTGCAAGTGTAAAAGATGACGGAGACAAAATGATGTCATTCTGGAGAAAATCCGCCGGAAAATTCCCTTTCTCCTCCTCTTCCTTATCACTTTTCAAGAAAAGGAAAAAAAAGTGATGCTCATACAGTGATGATTGAAATTCCCCACCACGTTAGAAGAATGGAAGGGAGAGTAATACCCGGGGAATATAAGGAATGAGTTTGGAGAAGAATGAGGGATGGAAGTGAGGAACAATAACAAGGGATGGATGAGCATTTAGAGAAACTGAGGGAACGTCAAACTCAAAGTTTTGAGGGGGGTTTTTTGTAGGAGATAAATGGGGAAGCAATGTGATGGAATCAAGATGAAAAGAAAGGAACGAAGATGAAATTATTAGTTTGCTGGGGAATATAAAAGAGAAGTGCATCGTTTCAGGTAGGATTAAAGTACCTCCAAAGGAACATTAAGTACCCCTCCACCTCCTCCTCTCGTCTCTATGGCTTGTAAATTTTTACGAAAGTGACTAATGGAGACAATCTCTTCAAAATTTCCACCTTGGAAAAAAAAGATAGGGAGCTAGGGAGAGAGAGATTCATGCTTATAGTAATGGGAGTAATAATTAACCAGTTAGTCCGGTCTGGGTAAAATTATGTCATGTACAAGCCAGTCGTTCTTTTGTACACACGCAGATTTCTTCCCTTTTGTCTCTCCCTCATCTCTCTCTCATCTCTCTTTCTCTATCTCTCCTCTTGAGTCCTTTTTCTCTCTCTCTCTCATGAAGCTACCAAAGGGGCGAATGCTGGGATAGTTTTATATGTAAAGTAGTGAGTCCATGGGGGAAGTGCCCGTCTCTCATTGAAGATGTGACCATTAGCCGAGGAGATGAAAGCTATTCCTGAATGACTAGTTATACATGCTACTAAAAACCATTAAAAGTGGTGGAATAGTGAGGGAGGGGGTAGCCTTTTTCAAAATGCTCTTCTTCCTAATGTCATGTTATGATACTTTCCCTCTTTTTCTCTCTCTCTCCCAAAAAAATCCATCCCTTTTATCGCTCTCTCATGACTTTTTTCCCTTTCCTTATTTTCTCTCTACTTCCACTGTTGTGCTTCTTCCCTTTTTTTGCATTGTCAGAGGAAAACAACAGCAAGTGCAAGAAGGAGAATCACCTTCCGCTGTGAAAAGTACCTACTAGGAATGCAAGAGTTGTTCTTGGAGGAGGGGACATAAACCTGTGTACACACACACAAATGATATTACATTACTGGATGAAGGTTCGAACATGATTTCAAGCCATCCACCATAAATCAAAGTCTCTTGGTTGGGACTTGGGAAACCAGAGCGTCACCTCGGAAGGAACAATGGGAGAGGCGAGGGAAATGTCTCTTTGGCTCTTTATTTCTCTCTGTCTCTCTCTTTCTCTCTCGCTTTCTCTCTGTCTCTCCCTGTCTCTCTCTGTCTGTGTCTGTCTGTCTCTGTCTCTCTTTCCCCTTCTTCTCCATCCCTTTCACTCCTACCTTGTCACTAGACATTTGGGGTGTAACTATGCGAATAAAATTTATGCCCACAACAATACACCTTCGTCTTATGGTCTCCCTTTCATTCTTCAAGCTCCTCTGGAACATCTCGCCTGGCTTGGGACAATCTTCTCCCATGGCCAATATCATTCAGAGTCCTACGGAGGGAAAAAGGAAGGAAAGAGAGTAATATCTGTGACCAAGCACATGTCCTTGTGCTCCGTGACAATTTCTCGGGATGATGGACCAAGCTCATGGTCCTTTCCTGGGGGTGATGATGAATTTCCACAATCATTAGTCACCCCACTTTTTTTTATCGGTCCCATACCCGCATTTTTCTAGCTCTTTTGGGATGGGAACGTCATCCAGGAGGTACTTGGGCCCTTGTCACTTTGGAATAAAATGCGAAAAAGATTACTCAGCCCTTGTCTCACGGACTCCTCCTCTTCCTTCTACCTTCAACCTCCTCCTCCGGCCTCCATCCCCTCCCACTGACATTTGTGAGCGACAAGTTCATAACAATTTTAACCCGCTCCCGTTTTTCTTTTTTTTTTGTGGTTCAACCTACCCAAGTGTGCCAGGGACTCTTTTGATATAGATCTGTGAGAATTTGTGTGTGTGTATATGTCTGTGAAATATGAGGGGTCAGGTCAGAAATTGCTACGTACTTACGAGTCCTTAATGTTCTCCTCGGGGGCACTTTTCTCCTTGTCTTTCTCTTTCTCTTTATCTCTTCCTCTGGTTCTCTCTCCTTTCTCTCTCTCTATCTCTCTCTCTTTTTCTTTCCCATTTTTTCCTCTCGTAGCCCAGAGCGAGTGCGGGAGGAGGATTGATTGATGGAAGGTTGATTTATGAAAGAGCAGGAAGGTTTTATCCCACGATGTGGTTCTCTCCTATCAAAAGTATTAAAATTCCCTTCCATTGGAGATACAAAGAAAGGGCTAGATAGTCTTTTTTTTTACAAGAGAAAATAGCTCTATTGATAATTTTGGCGTTCTTATTTATGAGTTTTTCCACTTGATTTATCGACTCAAAAAAAAAGAAGGGAAAATAGTGGGAAGAATCGGATTCCTTGATGCCGCTTCCCTGTTGTAGTTTCTCTTTCAAGAAACACAATCCTTCCTTTTCACGCCTTTCCGATGTGCGTGGCTTCCACCACTTTTTCTCCAGGTTTGCAAAGGCATTCATGCTTCCCATCTATTTCTCGGGGTTGTGTTGAAGGAATATGATTCACCACGCTTTCGCTTTGAAAATAAATGAGTATTGTCAAGATGGGAATATCTAAAAAAATATATTAGCACTATTTATTTTAATCCATTTTGTTTCATTTTTTCCGTATTATTAAAAGGGTTTGATGTCATAAAAAAAGGAATGAATGGAAGGAAATGCGTTGAAGATGAGTTGAAATGAAGTCATTTATCGGAGGAGGAGCATCCCCGGATGAAGAGCTTTAGACAAAGAGCCGTAAAAGAGATCACTTTCCCATACGGTTTTTTTTTCATCCTTCAACTTCATTCTACAATGTATAAATGGAAGCTTTACAGGATGAGTCGTAAAAAAAATCGTTCGAAGAGGCTTTCCCTTCCTTCAGTTGATGAGGTGGGAGATGAGAAAAAAAGCGTTTATGTATAGTACTGGCTGTGCTGGGTCGGACACTTGTTCATGATCTCACTTGCTTTTCAAAGACAATACAAACAAACAAGTTCGTGATGCGAAGGATGAGATGTAGTAAACAATGAAGGATTACTACAACGTCATGGAATCCCAGCGTCGGGTCCTTCTTCACAGTTTTTTTTTGCTATAGCTGAGTATCATCGACACTGTTTCAATAGAAAATGGGATAATAATAATTTGGACTGCATATAATATAATCGGGTGTGAAGAGAACATATTTTTACACTGACGGAGATTTTCCATCAAGATAACGAGAATCCACTTAAGCTCTGTATGACGCTACAATTTCTTCCTCCGCCTCATCGTGTGGAGAGAGCAACAACTTAGAGAGAAAACACCTTGCTCATCTCTCTGGCCTACAATCACAAGCTTTTTTTTTATTTGAAAGCTGAGCTCTTTGAGGACTTCAGAGGAGATTTTGACTGTGTATGCATAAAAAATACAAGGATCAGTCCCAATTAAAAGGGTGTGGATTTCTTCATTTTAAATCTGATATCACTGCTCCATCTTACGTCCTTTTGCAAGATTCTTAAATATTATTTTTTAAATCCTTCAATGCTGGGAGAAATTTCGGGTGGAAGAATAGTAACTGGTGAAATTTTATGGGTGGTTATTGTATGCTTTTATGGTTTGAAAAAATTTCACCCGGAATTGCTGCCATCTGGAGAAACGTTAAGAGTCTGTACTCACCCGGCGACAAGGCCATTAAATGCACAGTTTTCAGCTTCCTTGGTGAAAGAATTTTTTTTTAAATACGGAGAAAAAGGGCAAGGAAAGGAAAAATGGACTTGAAAACATTCTAAATTTTCAATAATAACACACTTTTCCCGGTAAAGCCCACCGTAGATTCTCCACGATTATGGCAAGAAAAAAGATGTGGATGATCTTTTTCCTTTCCCCACATTTCTCTCCATCGTCTCTCTTTCTCTCTCTCTCTGCACTCTTTCTAGTGAATGTTTATTCCTTCATTCACCATTAAGTTTTGGGGGAATGTCTATCATTTTGCAAGTGTTTCATTCTCGTCGGTCCAAATTACGACTCCTCCGAGAAATACACACGCAGGGACATAAGCGCCACACATTTGCATGTATTTCCCCAGCCAAAAGGGACTGGAGTGAGTCTGGTGCATGGGAGGAGGTATGTATACTGTTTGCTGAGGAAAAAATTTCTTTCTATAATGCACACATTCAAAATTATTGATAAAAAAACAAGGAACAACCTTTTCTTTCAGGTTTTTTCCTTTACTTCCTCCTTAATAGCTGTTTTCCTCCATTCACCAGGAGCGACAGAGAGCGAGAGGGATAAAGAGAGGAAGAGATAGAGACGGGGGGAATTTTTACCAAAGATTATTACTATTATTATTATTACTGTACTTTAACGCCACATGCAGGCTCATTCTGGAATAAAATATTCATGTGGTATTATAGCCATTGCCTGACATTAATAGCAACAACGAAACAAGTCCCAGGCTCAACGCGCACATTTCAAGGGGAAGTAAAAAAGGCAGTGAGAGGCGAGAGAGCGACAGAGAGAGAGAGAGAGAGAGAGAGAGAGAGAGATAGAATTATCAGTGTATGGTGAATACACACTGGAGGACATGAGTAATTATTACCCCAGGACCTAAAAAATTATCTCTGCAAGAGATTTCATACTTTTTTCACGTGTATTTCTTCCTTTTTTCTTTACCCCTGCACAAATTCACCATTTTTGCTTTTGGAATGGCCATTTCCAAGTCTAACACTTTTAACGACGCGTCGTTCTTCCAGCAATAATTTTACTCCTCTTCCCTCATTAAGAAAATAAAACAGGAATATTTCCCCCTCCGTCTTTATTCCCTTGTATTATTCCATAAAGCTGATTTTTAGCGTTCACTACATACCCCTTTTGCATCCCGCTCTCATACATGTTTTTCAATACAAACCACGGAAAAGCCATGGGAATTTTTTGGGAGGAGAGAATTTTTGGGATGAGAGACAAAGGGAAGAGATTCCTATGGGCTTTATTCTCCTTGGTTGTGGCTACAACTAATGGTCGTGGATGACAAAAAAAGAACAATTATCGTATCCGCAACAAGTTTCTGCAAGGCACATTGAAAGTGGAATTCCTCAAGGAGAAGTTTCCCTTGCCAAAAAAAAAATTTGTGCTCCTCGCATCTGGGACCGTGTGACAGCATGGATTTTTTGGAGGAATCTCAGAAACAAATAACTCCCACATGGTGCAAAAGCATGGCTTAAAAGAGGCATGAGCTAAAATCTTACCATTGAAACGCAAGTAACCTCATTTCCTACTGATCTAATTATTTCCCGGGAGCGCTCCACAATTTTTTTTATGGGGAATTGTTTTGGTCATGTAGCCCAAATGGGACAAAATCTTAGAAATTCCCCTCTTCCCTACATCTTATAGGCCGAGTGTGAGAATACACATGGGGATAGAAAAACCCAGACTTAGACGGAGGATCCTGGAAGAGGAAGAGTGAAGAGAAAGGAAAGGAGAAAGGAGAATCAGATGTGGTGAAAGGGGCCTTGTCAAGTATTTGCGAAAGCTCATTTGAGTGGAAGGGAGAGAGGAATGCCCAGCTGGAGGATGATAATAACAAGTCGTATTCAAAGAAGCTGGAGAGGATGTAGGGAGGGGAATTCTTGAGAATAATCTTCTTTTCGCAGTAAATTAAACAACAAGCCCCGTTTTTGGGAGGAAGGATGTGAGAGCAAAGGCTCCGGATCATGGGAAATCTTTCATTCCAGACGCACCCTTCACCTTCTCTCCATGCCACAGTGGAGGCTAAACACGGGAAATAATGAGTAACGTGTGTAATTGTGTGTACGTGAAAGCTTTTAGGTCCTTCTCCCAGACTCAGTCAGACACACACATACAAAATGCATATGCAAAATATATATATATGGGAATCACATGGACCGAGTAGCCACATAATGCCTCCTTCTCTCCTCCTTACAAGTCATCATTTTTGGATGTGGAAGAATTCCTTCTAATCCAACATTGCACGTGAGTCACTTGGAAAGTACGGAGAGAAAGAGTGAGAGAGAAAAAAAAAAGAGAAAGAAAAAAAGAAAGAAGGGCAAAAAAAAGCAAGTTGGACTGACGTCAGGGAAAAAGCTAAAAGTGATGAGACTTGCCCTGTATTTGACAATGTACCTACATATGGAAGGAGCCAAAGGCTCGGCCTATGAATGGAGCCAAGAAGCCAGGGCTTTTCCACATGTCCTCTCTCCTCTTTCCCCTGTCAAAGGGAAGAGGAAGAGGAAATCCATACTCTTCTGAAGGTGTTCAATGGGAAAGGCGTGAAGTTTTTTTTTCTTTTTAGATTATGATCAAGCATTGAAGTGAAAGGAAGAGAGCGAAAGAGTTGATGTTGTGTATTGATTCTATTCACACAAGTCATGGGAAGAGTGGGATAACATGTTGTTTGCCCCTTCCCTTTCGTCACTATTAAACTCAAAACTCAAGCCAGGAGAGAGCTTCTACTATTCCACTTGTTCCCCCCACCAAAAAACAAATTCTAGTACAGAAACGGCAATCACTTGGCTGAGGAAGACGGTGGAAGAGAGAGAAAGAGAGAGAGAGAGCGAGACACACTCGTTTCTTCAAGATCAAGTTCTGTCCCCAAAAAAAGGAGGTTGATGATGACAAGAAGGAGAGATTTGGCATTTTACTTTCTCCAAGCTCCCTCTTTCACTTCTCTCTCTTTATTCTCATCTCCCTTTCTCTTTTGCTTTCTCTCTCTCCCTCTCTCTCGTTTTGCTCACGGTCCCAGGACCCATGCCGTATGTCGTTGTGTGAAGGGGCGACTGGAGAGCAAATGATTATGATGACACGGTCGAATGAAATGATGGCCAAGGCAATAAAGCACGACCTGGGAGACTCGTAGGTTTCCTCGGAGTACAGCAGCAAATAAGCGCCCCTTCGTCTTCAAAAACCTCGGCCTTGTTATTCCGGGAATTTAACTCTTCTTCGTCTCCCTCCTCTTTTGGCCCCTGCTCCCTCCTCAACCACCATACAACTCTGGCTGGTTCAAGATCATATTTAACACGGGCATGAACCCAAGGCGAAAGTAAAAAGTCGTTTTGCGGACAGAGTCAAGTACCATTTCGTCTTCCTTTCTTCTCTCTCTCTCCCTGTCTCTCTCTGTCTCTCTCTCCTTCTTTCCCTTTCGCTCTCTCTCGCTGAAGTACAACTCATCCCAGGCTCTCCCTTGAGCTTTTTCCCGTGTACTTATTACCTGCAAAAAAAAACTGTTCCTCTTCATCTTCCGTCAAGGCTAAAATCCTTTTTTTTAGTACTGCTAACCCCCTCCAGAATTTCTCCCAAGCGTTAGAAGACAGCCTCGGAAGATTTATTATTGTGAAGTGAGAAGCCTTTATTTAGTGAAGAGAAAAGATTTGAAAAATGGGAAGGACAATGGATTTGCAAGGGGAGAAGATGGGAAGAGACAGGGGTGAGGGGGACTATGATGAAATATGATAAAAAGGAAATATTGGACAAGAAGAGTCCAAAATTTCATTTTCTTTGAATTTATTAAGACCGAGAGAGAATCGCGGATTATGAGGAAGAAGGGAGGGCGAGAGAGAGAGAGTGAGAGAGAGAGAGAAAGGAGACGGAGAATTGAGAGAAGGATTGGAGCTCCACAGAATTCATCCCCTTCCTCTTAATAAGGAAAAGGATGTGAGGGAGCAGAATGAAAGTGCACATAGGTATTTCCTCATCCCGGTATTACATATTACATACATATGTACGTAATACACATATTATATGTATTCACTGGCTGGAGAAAAGTGTGGAGTGCGTATGGGTTAATTTGAGCGTATATTGGGTTACCTATGGAAGAGTAATCATAGCCATAATAAGGAGATTGCACTAACTAAGACGAAGGGAGAGCCTCGGAGGAGGATGCGAGGAGCACATTCATCATCACATCCCATGCTGTTTTATACATGTTCGGGATGGCCAATTATTCTCCAGCTAACAGCCGCCCCCTACGCATCCAATTATAGTAGTGCTTCACTCCAGTCAACTAGAACTTCCCTCTCTCTCCCCCTCTTTTCCCCTCACTTTTCTTCCCTCTCACTCTCTCTCTCTCTCCCTTTCTCCCCTCCGTCTCCTTTCAACTTTTATTCCGCGACGAAAGGATATTCTTTTCTTTTTCTTGAAAAAAAATAAAATCTTACTCTAAAAATGTATACACACTCAACTTTTTTCCCCGCTGTGTCTAAATAGAAAAAAAAGGAACCCCTCATTATGAGTGTGGATGTGTACTTTTTAATGGACTCAAGTAGGTAAAAAGAGTTTAGTTCCTCTTTACGATCCTTTCCCCACCCCCACAGCACGGTTTGTTGGGACAGAATGAGAACTATTACATGCTTCTATACTTCCACAAATTTCCCCTTCATCCTTTCTCTTCCCCCCTAAAAATAACTGTGGACATGCAATCCCCTGTGCTTTTCAGTGGTTAGTCACACGACCTTATAATAAATTCCCAGTCAAAACAATGCCAAAAAGGAGTGGGAGAAGGAGGGAAAAAGGATACTGTTCTCCTTCCTTTTTTTTTACTCCCCGAAAAAACTTTCCTCATTCACCAGTGAAAGAAAACACGCACGTAACCCTTTCTCTCTCTCTCTTCCCCCCCTCTCTCTCTCCCTTTCTGGCCCCTCTTGCTAGTCATAAGACAACAGAAATGCATACATAGGGAAAACAAGGCCGTGGAGCAGAATAAGATGCAGGGAGTTTTTGCATTGTTGAGAGCCATAATAATTCATTACGGGGAATAAAATGAAATAGACAACTTCTGGAGCCCAAATAATGGGTCTGTGTCCCGGTGAATGGGCCGCGCTATTATTTACATTGGGTGAGAGAGAGAGAGAGAGAGAGAGAAGCCAACAATCCCCCAAAACAAGCCCTATGTCACTTGGGATATATATATGCCTATCTAAACCCCTCTAATTGTTTCTGGAAGCAGGAAGGAGTGAGTGAATGAGCAAAAAAAAAAATTGTTGGAACACGCAAAGTACCTGTTTGTATACTGGAACGGTATAATTAGGGAACAATTTTATTGAGGGAGTCGCTAATTGGCGAAACAAATTCTCAGGTGATTTCCCTCAGCTCCCCCTCTCCCCCTCCCCTTCGTGTTAGGGTTATTAGGAGTCAAAGAAAGATATTTTGTGGCTTTCCTTTGCTCCCATTAAGAAAGAGCGGGAGCTGACCTCTTGGCATTCCCCAACTAACAAAGAGTGTTTATGGGGTAATTGGCAAAGTCTTGGGAAGTATTCCAGTCTCTCCGTCTCTCCCTTCACACACATATTTGTCTCTCTCACTCTTTCTTTCTTTCTCTCTCTCTCTCTTTCTTCCTTCCACTCTCTCTCTCCTCTCAATTGAGACGGTGGGTGTGAAAATAAACAAGTGTGGAGTGCACAAGGTCTGGGAAATACAATGGCATTGTGCTGGAGAGAAGAATAGAAGTCTCTGTTCTCTCTCTCTCTCTCTCCAAAATACTGTGTATAGGAAATGGTAGGAGACGTTAATTTGGGTCTGTGGTGACTTTTCCAATACACTCATTCAGTCACACATAAGAGACACACACACCTGAAGCCCCCTATTTACAGACTAACTGAGGGGAAAGCCTTGGGAAATGATTAAGGTGTTATATATACAGTAGCAGTGAGGTAGCAACAAAAGAACGATTATTGTGGCTGCAGAGGAAGAAAAGGGGAATATTTGGAATATTTCCTCTGTTTGTAAAGTCATTCTGACGTATGGGTCTCACTTGGGAAGGTCTTTCCTCTTCCCTCACTTTTTGTGGACTTTTTGTGGACGGTTCCTCCATTGTCATGTTTCTCTATGACCGTCCAAGGCGGTGGACTTCCGCTCTTCACTGATAAGAAGGAGGGCCAAGAAAATCCCATTCCTATCGTCATTTTTGGCTGGAGACCTACATTCCGACCGTCTGTATGCATCACGAGATTGGATGCCCCAGAAAATAAGCTAAACAACAGCTCTATCTCTCCTCCTTGTCTCTCTCTATTTCTTTCTGTTTCCCTCTTTCTCCCTCTCTCTCAACTTCTTTTACTCCTGAAATTGACCGTCCTCCTCAAAATACAATTACTTCTACAGAATTTTCCTTTTTCATTATTGTTGAGGTACTCTATAGCCAAGAAATAAGTTCAGTCAACTCACCTTTGAGTCCATTTGAGGAGAGATAGTGGTCACATGACTTCAGTGGCCAAAGATTTGCCGTGCAGAGTGACGGAAAAGTTACTGTAGAATAAGTACAATAGAGAGAGAGAAGGGGAGAGAGAGACAAATAGAGAGAGAGTGAAATAGCGAGAGGGGAAATAGAAAGAGAGAAATAAAGGGAGAGGGAAATAGAGAAAGCGAGAAATAGAGAGAGAGGGGGGAAATAGCGAGAGAGAGAGAGGGAAATAGCAAGATAGAGGGGGAAATAGCGAGAGAGAGAGGGAAATAGGGAGCGAGAGGGAAATAGATAGAGAGAGAAATAGCGAGCGAGAGGGAAATAGATAGAGAGAGAAATAGCGAGCGAGAGGGAAATAGAAAGAGAGAAATAGAGAGAGAGAGGGAAATAGATAGAGAGAGAAATAGCGAGCGAGAGGGAAATAGAAAGAGAGAAATAGAGAGAGAAATAGAAAGAAAATGAAGGAGAAGTGTATGGATGCATGCTTAGGAACAATTTATCGTCAAGTAACGATAATTGAGTTTCTTTTGTTAGAACACACACAAAGTGTGTGCTCTATGGTGAGAGGTGGAGGAGGAGGAGGGGAGGAGACGAAGGAGGAGATGAAAAAGAGGGGAAGAAAAGAAAGTTTTTTTGTTCTTCTTTTTTTCTCTGGAATGGGAGAGGTAAGAAAAGAACCATGATGGTTGAGAGCAAAACTGGCATTATCTTTTAAATGGGTCCATAACTGCTTCAACATGACCGAGGCACTACAATTTACTTTGTCAAGCTGAATGAAAGCATAGCTTTTTCACTTACACTTCCTCTCCACCTCCTCCTTCTTATCCCAGTCTATTCCCAACTTCTATAATAGTAATAATACTTTTCTTCAGCCCAAGAAAAAAAAGGTCATTCATGAAAGAAAGACAAGGGGGAAAAGGGAGAGAAAGAAAAAAATATTACGTACTTTGCTTGGGAGAATGAGAAACATAAATATTATGGTCACGGCTCATTCATCGGTTAGTAACGATGGATTTTTTGGTCATTCTCGTTTTGGCAGATTTTTGTGCTGTAGTGCGTGAAAGGAGCTGGAGAGATGAAATGCTTTATCGTTCAAGGGCCTCAGCGCAGCTCTATTGGAGAATTCCTATCAATATTGACAATAGCGATGGTTGAAAAAGGGAAAATACATGGGTATGAGGTGATCCCATTGGATTTCTTAGTGATTGCAAATGCACCAATATTGACAGTTTCATTAGTTTTTTTGAGATCAAAACACTTCAAAATCTGTCAAGTCCTAATATGTAGATTCGTGTAACAAGTTCAAGGATATTAAAAAAGGGATTTTGTTTAAAAAAGCTCTGGAATTTGCCACTTAGCTCTCTTCCGTCCAACACCTGAGTTATTCTTACGAGACGTCCTTTAAAGTCAATTTAAGTGTCGAGAGAATAAGAGAAAATACTTGAATAGACACAATCTTTTCAAGTGTTGCATGGGACGAAGGAAAAAAAACAGATACACAAAGGGGATTGTGTGTAGTAAAATAGCCATTCATCCTGTTACACCTTTGTGTATGACGGAAGGCAGGGGAGACGCAAATTTATTGGTTCTGCCATTATTCCAACTGCCTCCCTTTTCGTTTAATAAGACGAGAAAGAGAGACGGAGCTTTTTCTCACAATGTGCTGTCAGACTCCCAAAAACGGCCAAAAGACATAATTCTCAGGCTTTCCCAACCAATGACCATTTTAAGGTGATGGAGACGTCATCAAGTTAATTGAAAATGAAAAGTGGGCTTCTCATTTTTCACATTTATTCATTTATACGAAAGAGGAGAGGAGGAAGAAGAAGAATCAAATGGGAAAAGAGCGCCTCATCCCGGAGTGCGGGTTAGTAGTGCCATCACACTTTCAAAGGGTGTTTTCCCGTCTACACGCATTCTTCCATTATATTGTGACACTTGTGCTTCCTTCGTATTATGGAAGAGTGCAAGAGAGAGCGAGAGAGAGAGAGAGACAGAGAAAAGAGCAACAAAAGAGCGTTAGGAAACAGACGTTTTTGTCTCCCGCTACCCCTCGCTAAACTTTTCACATTACTCACATCCTTCTACGGTCTTGTAAATGCACCGACTTCGGCCAGCCAAATGGAGTGTCGATCTGGACAGCCTCAAAAACATGGTTACGAGGACGGAAAGAGTGCAAATTAAATGGAAAAATACTTTCTATTTTTTTTCCTCTCCGTTACAAAAATTAGTTACACAAATTTGAATGTGTGAAGGCATCGTGCAGATGTTTTACAAAAAATCTTTTATGTGAGTGCCCGTATGGACATAAATGGGCATGTGGATGTTTAAGCATGGGGAATATCACAAGGAGAGCACGGGAGAACTCCGAAGATGAGCGCCCTGGGAAGTTTTACGTATAGGAAGAGAGAGAGAGAGGGACCAGAGAGAACGGGAGAGAGACAGAGAAAGAAATACAGACAGAGAGATAGAGAAAAGTGAGAGGCAGAGAGGAATAGGAGACGAAGAGAAGAAAGAGAGAGAGAGATGCAGACAGAGAAAATGAGAGAAAGAGATGGAGACAGAAAATAAGAGAAAGAGATGGAGAGAGAAAAAGATGGAGCGAGAGAGAATTAGAGAGAGAAAAGAGAAAGAGATGGAGATGGAGATGGAGACAGGGAAAATGAGAGAAGGAGACGGAGAGAGAACAAGAGAAAAACACAGAAAGAGATGGAGAGAGAGAATAAGAGAGAAAAAAGATAAAGAGATGGAGAGAGAGAATAAGAGAGAAAAAAGATAAA
>JAQGBT010000503.1:0-50612 GCA_034698585.1 Disparrhopalites patrizii
CCATGGCCAAGCATGCACACTTTTGGGTTTTCCTATTCCATATTTAAGGTTTAGCATTTTGATTTATTTGTTTTTATGCACTTTATTTCATTTAGAGCTTATTGAATATGACGATGAATATACTTGAATAAATATACACATACATTTATCCTTTAAAATCTCGGCTTATGCCTCTTTCCCTAGAGTGAGCTTTTTTTTGGACTTAATATTAGTACTGGAAATGTAAGCAAATTGCCTTAATATAAGCTCGATTTTCGCAAAAGAGTAAACTTTAAACGTCCTCTGGTTAAATAATACGGAAATGTCGCGAAAATATCTACTTCTTGGGGTATTTTTAGAAAAATTATGGTTTATTGATCAGGCTTATTATGCTTTTCTTTTAGTTACGAAAAAGGAATGTTCAGGGTATTTGGTCAACCCAAAATGTTTTCCACCTACCTGAACATTCGGGATCTGTGTTGTTACTTTTATATTTATGCTTTATAGTGGAGTCTGTCTACAACAACACTGAAGGGAAGAAAAAAAATTGCTATTGGGAAATGTTGTTATATAGAACATAAAATATATACCTTACATGTACGAAGGGCTGAAAAAATAATGTTGTTATAAAGGGACTTGTTAAAGAGAGACTGCACTGTACATGCTTTTGGTTGTCGCTCTACTGGAATGAATTTGCACTGTACAATATAATAAGCAATTATAATGTAATATATAATATGCATCATATATGTATAATAGTATTTCAGACAAGTTTCCCCCCATTTTTCGTATATGTTTAATTAAGTTTATAACTATATTTTTCGGATTTTATGATTGCAGGGAGATTTAGGTTGGATGATCAGAGGTTCCATGGTAGGACCTTTCCAGGATGCTGCTTTTGCCCTGCCCATATCATCCATGGATAGTCCAGTGTACACGGACCCACCCGTCAAAACTAAATTTGGATACCACATAATTATGGTGGAGGGGAAACGCTGACTGTCATTTCTATATAACTTTGATACAAAATCAAGACTTATTTTACCGCCATTACACGACTCCGAATAAAGAAGATTGGCTATAAATAAAATCCATGAAGCACGTTCATACAAACATCTCATTATTTACTCAGTTCTTTTTTATTTGATTTTTTATCTGCTTTGGTGCGGGCTTATCCAAAAAGTACAAAAAATAATTGGAAATCCTTATACTAGACGGAAGATAAATGATAACAAAAATAAATGCTCGTTCTTCGTATAAAATACTGGTAAGACTCAAGTGGAAAGTATTTAAAGAAAACCATTTGGTTAAATCAAATAAAACAAAGTGAGACATCATCAAGATGATTAACAAAAAAATAGGAATTCAAACAAACCCAGGTACAAATACTCGCAGGATTAACATTTAATGATAATTAACACCTACTCTGACAGGGATACTAACAGTAACACAACAAAATATGCCGAAGAAAGCTAACAGTAGCTATATAACAGAAACAGAACAAAATGTTTAGCAAAAATAAAAATAAAACAAAAATAGTTGCAACAAGATTTGTTAGGTAAGGTAATCGTAATACATAAAATACCGAAGTATTAATTCCCTGACTCTTAATTCTCCCTCTCTGTCCCTGCGGTATTGATTATGTACATTTATTTGTCTTTTTAATGATTAATATGATGACTTTGATGGACATTTCCATGTTCCCTTTCCGCATGATATCCATGTTCGGGGTGGGCGTGATAATTGACAAGATTTAATTTCCCGTGCTTGTCGTAAAATCCGTACTTGCCCGTGACATAGCCTTTGCCATCCTTCTCTTCAAATCTGAACTGACGATTGTATCTAAATGAGAGAAAAAAAAACAAAAAAAATGAGAAAATTATTAGACCAAAAATTAAATGTGCATTTCTTCTCGTGCCTTGTAATTAAAAGAGAGACATGCGGCATGTCCCACATCCGTGCCTTAAAGTAGCTAGATATCGAGAGGTGGCAATGTCTCTTACAAAGAAAGAGAAACGCTGCAAATGAAATCGAAAACAAGTAGAGAAGAACCTGTTCTCCGACACTATTGACTTGCATGTGCAAGGGGAAAAGGTGACAAAAAATCTGCGATTAACAGATACGGATTACCATGTGATGGTATTGCCAAAATAAAGTCACAAACAACACGTTACGAGACAGTTTGAACTTATACATCATGCAGTTTTGCTATTCCAACACAAAAAAGCATCAATAACAATGACAATCAATTCGCGTGATTTGCTTTCATCCTTCAGGGTATTTGTTTTTTGCCAAGTTTTTTCGTCATTCGCGAAACTGACTCTATACTTCCGAGATATACACTAATGAGATATAGTACGAGCTCTTTGAATAGACACGGTTGGTGTGTAGATTGCAAAACCTTCGTTTTCTCAGTATACCTGACATCCGTTTCATAAATGTCTCCTTATATACCCAATTTTTTTCTCTTTTAGAACGGTTTCTTTCCAGTATTTCTCCGAATCAAATCGTCCAGAAGTTTCTCTTCTGTACTTTCCTCTCATTTTGGTCTGTTTCAATTTTCTCACGCTGGCTTAGCTTTCTTTTTCTCTCTGTCCTTCTTTTTCTCTCTTTCCTGCTTTTTCTGTCTCTTTCTCCTGTTATCTTTCTCTATCTCTCCTTCTCTTGTTCCTCGCCTTCTCTTTCCTTCTTTTTATTTCTATTTCTCTTGTTCCTCGCCTTCTCTTTCCTTCTTTTTATTTCTATTTCTCTTGTTTCTCTCTCTCTTTTTTCTTTCGCTCTCTGTATTTTACTCTCTCTCTCTCGTTCTGTCTCTCTATCTCTTTTTTCTTTATTTTCTCTCAGTTGTTTCTTTCTTTTTTTTCGCTTGTTTCTTTCCCTCTCTCTCCTTCTTTTTTTTTTACTTCTCTTGTTTCTTTCTCTCTTTTTTCTCTCGCTCTCTGTATTTTACTCTCTCTCTAACTCTTTTTTCTGTATTTTCTCTCAGTTGTTTCTTTCTTTTTTCCGCTTCTTGTTTCTGTCTCTCTTTCTCTCTTCTTTCTTTCTTTTTTCCGCTTCTTGTTTCTGTCTCTCTTTCTCTTGTTTCTTTATTTTTTCCGCTTCTTGTTTCTGTCTCTCTTTCTCTTGTTTCTTTCTTTTTCTTTTTTCTGTCTCTCTTTGTTTTTTCTGCTTGCCTCTCTCTTACTTCTCTGTCTTTCTGCCTGTTTTTACTCTCTTTCTCTCTCTATTTTTATTCTCTTCCCCCCCTGTCTCTCTTTTTACTCTTCCTCTATCCTCTATCGGTATGCCTGTCTAAAGCCGTTTGTGTAAACCCCAAAGTAAGTATCTTTGTCTTCATCGTCATTGTATACATCTGTGAATCTTGTCTCGTCCTCAGGATAATAAAGAGACTCGTACGAGTCTCTTTACGCCCCATATGTTATATCTCCGTCTCCCTGCCTGCTTTGCAAATCGCTCTGAATCTCTCTGTTGCATGTCTCTCTCCGTCCTGTCTCACAATGTCACAATGTCAAGCTATATGCAGCTGTGTCAAGTCTCATCCTCCTCAAGTCTCTCTCTTCCAATTCTCTTCGAGAACTTTGATGTCTTTCATCTTACTAAAAAATGTCATTTTTTCCGTCAAATTCTTCCCTAACCTGCTGTCAGATCTTGGTGAGGTGACTTCTACAAAGGATTAGTATTAATAGTCTTCCTCTCGTCTCTGTATTTGTCGTATTTTTGCTCCCTCTCTCCCTTTGTTATTCGTCTTCCCATTTTTTCTCTCGGAGGTCCTCCCGAATCTCTGTCAATGATCTCTCCTCCCTATCGCTCTCTGTCTCTCTCTCTCTGTCTCTCTCATATCTGTCATATTTCCCCTTTGCCGTCATTCATAGGATCCTCCTCCTACTGAATGACCGCAGGGAAATGTCACGGAAAAACAAATTGTTACACATGTAATTTTTTTATGAACAAATGAAAAAGAAAAGGACGTTGAACGTCGGGGTGAGAGTGAAACTGCTTGACTCTGACTTATACACCTAATAATTTTCGTGTCACCTTCACCTTTCGTATATCTACACAATACGTAAACACTTTGACAATTAAGATTGACGGCCCCATTGCACTTGATCTCTTGAAGACAAAAAATTTACAATCCTAACCCACAACCAAGTGTTTCATATCCACTCCACAACATAAGCCTTCATTCAGGATTTATGTGATTCTTTTCAACATCAAATACATGCTCTTTCCACTCTTTCTTTTTTTTTCTTTTCACAAACTTTACTACCTTTTTCAAGGCAGAAAAAAGTGGCTTGTCGAGAGAGCCTGACCAAAAGAGAGACGAACCGTGACCTCCATGGTTTTTAGCTTTTTTTTTTCTCTCTCTCTCTCTTTAATTTATTTTTCACTTTATGTATGGGATTTGTCTCTTACTCTCCTCAGTTTTTCCTTATGACCAGCTGAACTACTAAATAAGAGCTTTAACAGGACGTGCTCGTCCTCTTGAAACTTGCATTATCTCCACAAGCTTCTCAAAGGAACCTCATAAACCTCTGCAAAAAGAATTTGTCAACCCTCAACCCAATATTTATACGTAAGGTTTCAATGAAATCACTGATTTTTTGCACCCAAAAAAAAGTAAATTTTTTTTGCCAACTAAAATAGGTACAGCAATAAGTATTGATGAGAAAAAAAAAGAGAAAATGAGTATTTCACTGATTAATTTTAAAACCTTGATAAAGATAGTTCCACTCCAATTTTTTCTACTCTTTTGGCTCTCCTCCCAAACTAACCTGTAGTACTTTTTCGCTTTTTTTGAAAAATGGCATTTTTTAAGAAATTGTTTTTCTCAGCACAAATTAATAGAGTTATTACTGTATTATCTACCAATCAGTTTGATATGTACACGCCGTTTTAATTGGGAAAGTCATGTGTGGCAATTTTTTTTTTTTTTTGCATTCTTTGATCTGGGCCAGTTTTATTTTTTATTAAATCGCTCCTTTTGCTACCTCTTCTTCTGTGCGCTATCAATGCTATTTTTGCAAGGAGAAATTGTTATTTTCGGCAAATTGTTAAAGAAATTGAGGATAGGCGGTTATTGCAGGCTATTAAGTGCCTTGACCCTTGACCTTCCAAAAGTAAAAGTTTTAAAATATTAAATAAATAAATGTATATAAATATATAAATGAACAAAATAATAATAAGTTCGCTGGTTTTTCTATAAAAGACAAAATTATTGTACACATAAGGGCAGGACATTATATTAATTGTGGAAAACTCTACACATTGCCTTATGGGGGAGCTTCTAATTTAATTAATTAATGTTTATATTAATTACCAGAATTACAAGTTATTTTCTGAATATTTATTGACACATTTCCTTCTCTTGCCAAAAAAACAAAAAAAATCTGACGACATTGATAACTGACGAGGGGAAAGCCCCCTGGGGCTCATCTCAATTAGCGCAGTATGAGAGGTGTGTCCATAAGTCTGTCTAATAATCTCATATTCCAAGAGTATGATGATGTTATTACCTTCTTAGTATTATGACCATAATAATAAAAAGGAGAGAGAGAGAAAAAACATGTGAGAAAACAACAATTAAATTAAAGAATAAGAGTGGAACATAATAAAAAAATCCCCTTTCATTTTTTTTCTCGCGAAAACAACCCCAGAATAGTAAAAAAAAACATGTGGAAGGAGATGAATTAAAGGCGAGGGAGGAAGATTTTAAGGAATAATCAAGATGCATAAAGAAAGCATTGATTTCCATCTTCAAAAAATCTCGTCATTATCATTGTCATCATCCATCATCTTTCTTTCTCTTCAGCCTCCTTCTCCCTCAATTTTTTGGATCTTTGAGTACCTTATCGGTTACTTTATTTTCATTTCGAACTTGAAATCGTACCTGAAATTAAATTTTTTCAAGTCGGTATTTGGACAAAATGCGAATGTGATTGGAAAACCAAGTTGAAATAGTTCCAATTTCAAGTTCGCTTAATCAAGTTCCAAATTATTATCATCGTAATTGAATTGTACTCCAGGAATGCATTCGAAATTGAACGCACAATTGAAGCTCGTGAGTACAATTGCGATTTCAATTGTGATTAGTAATCAAATTTTTTTTTAGATAAGATGACAATGAACACTGTATGCTAATCAGAAACAATATATTTATAGTTTAGATAAAAATTACGCAAGAAAATTTATAGCTTAGATAAAAATTAAGCAAGAAAATGAATAGTTTAGATAAAAATTAAGCAAGAAAATTAATAGTTTAGATCAAAATTTAGCAGGAAAATCAGCAAAAAGTTATTTGTTATTGTACTAAGTAAAGTATTTTAATAGAAATGTATAGTTTCATCAAACAAACACTCGTAATTGAACTTACTTTTGGACTGAGTTAAGAATCAGAGCTCCGAACTCAGCAATTTAAACTAATGAGTAAATAAATTTAGAGTGTTTTCAAAAAATTCAAAAGTTCAAATTGTCAAGTGGCAGTAACTAGCTAAAAAATTTCCATCTTGAAATTGAACTTGTCACCGAAATTGATACTCGTAAATTGCGTTAGAACCAATAAGAAACTCCATCTTCGTCCCCTCGCCCCTACCATACCATGTGAAATGCGAATTATTTATTTCCTCGTCATTTATGGGAGCTCATAATAAATAATAACGTATTTATGATGACTCGCGGAGCTATGCAACATACGGGGTGCAGGGAAAAATATTGAATTGATGAATTGATCCAAAAAATGCAAAAAAGACTGGTAGGATGAGAAAACAAAGTTGATAAACAACAACAAAGACTTGCTGAGGCAGAAGGCCTGCCATGATGAATCCCTTTCTCCCATAACGAAAAAAAAATGTTCTAAGGAGAAAAAGAAATTCATGAAATTATTTGAAATTCATTTTTATTATTCTTCCCCTGTTTTTCTTTAGGTTCCTCATGGAATCCTCATGGAATCACTTTCATTTCTCACCTTTCCTTCCCATGCGAATTTGGTGGTCTTGTGAATTGTGAAGCAAGTCCTGATTTTTTCATGCATATGCCACCATTAGGGACCCTCCACAAAGAACATTGAGTGTTAGTATTTACCATTTGAATGTTTGCCAAATGATTCAGAAGTGCAAATTGGATCAATAACTCACCATAAGGTGTTAGAAATCTGAACAGGTGTTTTCCCTTTTTTTTTAATATAATAAACATACGTATACCAACCTGAAAAAAGTGCTGGTATATAGAAAAGGGTTGACTGATGTAAGATGTAATACCGTGAATAATCACCAAATTTTGGGCAATTATAATTTTTTGGAAAATCATTTCCCCAAAAACACAGTGGCTGGGCGAAAAAAAATCCCCTTTGCCCCAACCCTCAGGTTATTGTCACTAATTGCCCTCTCCCAAGAAGTTCATTGATAAATACAACACTTTTAAATCCCAATTATCCCAGTATATATGTGAAAGATGACTGTGACCGTTAATTACAAGGTGAGTTGAAGAAACTGTATACATTTTTTGTAGGGTGATGAATCTGTTTTTTTTCCCTTCATGAAAAAAACTATTGAATTTTCTATTTGGTTTGTGGTTTACTGAATTTTACTTTTGAATTATAATTCTGTCAGACCGAGACCACGCTCATTTCACGCTTGTCACACCTCTCCCATTAATTTGACATCGGTCTCTCCCCTTTATTGTTGGGCACAAGTCTCTCCGTCTCTCTCTCTTTCTATTTATCTCCCTCCCAAATTATTGTAGCAGTAATAGTTGAATTAGTTAACGTTGAAATGTCCAAAAAAAAAACTTTCCCTTTTCATCAGACTTTCCTTATTCTTTCATCTTTTTTTTGGATGGGAAAGAGAACCCATATGATTATCACATTTCAGGTACTTTATTGTGTAACTCCCCCACCTCTCCCACGTTATTGAGGTCTCTATTTTTTTCAGTTGTTTCATGCTTTACGTTTCCTGAGTGGTTTTTTTCTTTTTTTTTTTCGATTTTTTTGTTTGTTTTTATTACCCCTTTCCGGTGTCATATCCAAAACGGTAGGAGTAAGGTCCTTGATGTCCCGCCACGTGATACAAGATCCGGTCACCATTGGCAGACTCCAAATGGTGGTCATGATGATGGTGATGATCATGTCCGTGTCCGGAAGCCGCCTATACATTTTAAAAGGTCAAAAGTCTTCATAAAAGGCACCAGCAAAGAGCTAATAGCATTAAGACTGACCCCAACCCAATAGTGTTTTTATATATGCCAAATAAAATGGAGAGAATGTGCATGTTTTTGCATTCTTTTGTATAAACAAAATGTTTGGAAGCATTTATTAGTTAAATTGCGTTAGTAGTAAGCATGTTAGGTTAATATAATCAAATTGTTATGTAAACTAATTGGTAATTTCTAACAAAAAAAAGTTACATCAACCAAACTGGCCAATTTAAAAAAAATACTAGAACAATGGTTAGTTACATGTACATGTAGAAGCCACTATAAAGCTCTCTCTTTGAGCACTCAAAACAGTCACATTTAAAAGGCAGAAAAAGTAAATAGAAGTCAATAAAGGTAAATAAACGAATTTTGTCACCAGGAAAAAAAATTGGTTTAATAGTGTTCTAAGTGAATTGTTGTAAGGAATTGTTGTAAGTGAAAAAAGTTGATTTGATACCATTTCAACAAAAGTCAGCCTCCATATTAGAAAAAAATAACAAGTATTGGATAACAATGGATAAAACAAAAAAATAAAGAGCAATTGTTTTTTCCCTATGATTGTATTGTTGGTGGGTAATTGTTAACAAATACTAAAAATAGCTATATGTACCACTTTGTATTTTTTTTTAAAATTTAATATTGAGGTTGAGCCGGGAATTTCCTAAACTTTAAATTACTTGAAGACTTGTGGGGTCTGCGGAGATTGTGGGAATTATGACTATTATTATTATTATTGTTCTTATTGGGGGTAGGAGGAGGGGGAGGGCCCTGTCCATAGCCAAAGAGGGGGGTCATGGGGAAATAGGGGTTAAAATGTTGATTATTGAGCTTCGTATTAGTGGCCAGAGTACTACTAAAGGCGGGATTAGAGGCCTCAGCCTGATAGTAGGGGAAGGGACTCGCATATGGATTTGGATAATATTCATCATAGTTAGTACTTACAGCATCGGGCTCTTCGATGACTCCCCGTTGGAAGGGTGGGCGGAAGGTAGGATCCCGAGGGGATTCCAAGGTCACAACATCCTCTGGCCTCCGGAAGGGAGCCGGCGTGGGTGGGGGCGGGGCCTTGTATTGAGGCCGATGTTTGGAAGCACTGGCACTGGGCGTCCGGAATTTTTTCTGTCCTCCTTGCTGATGATTCTTTTTCTGGGTGGCGGACATCATCATGGGCTTCCCGTACACGGCATCCTCATCCACGGCCCCGGGCACACGGATTGAAGAGGACACGGGGCGGTAGAGGTAGGGCTGGGGGCGGGATTCCCCGTGATTCCCGAAGGTGGAGCTAAATGGGGGACCACCACGACCTCCGGCGGCGGGTCGGAGGGGATGACTTTTGAAAATTGGCCCAGGAGTCTGGGTGGGT
This sequence comes from Disparrhopalites patrizii, assembly GCA_034698585.1. NCBI lineage: Eukaryota > Metazoa > Arthropoda > Collembola > Symphypleona > Sminthuridae > Disparrhopalites > Disparrhopalites patrizii. The sequence goes on from JAQGBT010000503.1 coordinate 9,530, forward strand.
TGGGTCTCGGGGAACGCAAAGGAGGAGGAGCCCTGAGGGGAGGGGAAATTGTTGGCGTTATTACCCCCTCCGAATCCACCCTCAAATCCCTGGCTGAAATCCCCCGGACTTTGACCCCCGGAATTTTGACCGAGGAAATCCGCCGTGATTATGTCGGGCTCCCGGGTGTTCCGGGTTTGTTCCTCAAATTGCTCGGGGTAATCACTGGCTCCGAAGAATCCTTGATCCCTGGGACCGGGAGTGCTGCTACTGGGGAATTCCGTGGGACCACCAAAACCTCCAAAGTTGCCAAATCCGTCATTCTCGAAGCTGTTCCCGTTGAAATCACCACCGGGAGCACCTCCTGGGCCGGGTCGGGAGACGGGGCGGTTGAATTGTTGGGCGGATTGGGGATTATCAAAATTTGGGGGTGGTCTGGAAGGGCTATCGAAGGACTGGGGCCCACCGAAGGGTCTTGGAGAGGATGCGCCTTCGAAGGGTCTGTTGGAGGGACCGTCAAAGGGTCGGTTTCCTCCGGGGCCATCAAAGGGTCTGCCACCGGAAGGGCCATCGAAGGGTCTGCCACCGGAAGGGCCATCGAAGGGTCGGTTACCTCCGGGGCCATCAAAGGGTCTGCCGCCGGAAGGGCCATCGAAGGGTCTATTTGAAGGGCCATCAAAGGGTCTGTTGGGCTCGTAGGCTCCTTGGACGGGAGGGCCATCAAAGGGTTGTCTCTGAGGAATATAATTCTGGGGCTGGCCATCATAATAGTTCTGGGAGGAGTCATCATTGTACTGCCCGTCATTCTGCGGCATGAAAGCGTGGTAATGATGATGTTGAGTCAGGGGCTTGGCAAAAGTGTGATGGGTTAATTGAGCCTCCTCCTGAGGACCTGGCTGACCCCGGAACCCTTGAGGACCTCCCGGATGTTGATTGGGTCGTTGGTTGTTATGGTTTGGTGGAGGTGGTTGGTAATTGGGTTGGCGGGGAAAGGGTCTTCCGGGCTTTCCTCCGGGACCACCGCCGTTCTTGCCTGGAGGATGAGAATTGGGCGGGGGGCCAAAGTCTCCCCCAAAACCGTCATTAAAAGCCGGGAAATTCGGGCTGAAGCCTTCATAAGGGACCGCTGCCGTGTTGGGCTTGTTTTGAGTCTCACTGGGCTTGGCCCCATATTGTTTCCCGTTTCCTCGGGAGCGGGATCCAAAGAAATTTCGGAATGGTCCCAAGAAATCTCCCAATCCTCGGCCTTGTCTATGTTGGAGGTTCCCATTGGATTGGGTGGATGAAGGTCCCCCCGGAGGAGGGGCACCCGGAGGACCCCCCTGTGGACCGGGACCTGATGGATATCTTGGACTTTTCCCCTGGAAATCCTTACTGGCATCGCTTACACCAGTGGAAAGAGCCAGGAAGGCGACCTTTTTTTGAAAAAAAGAAGGAATTGCATTTAATTAACTTCACGTTTTCAAATAAGTGAACATTTTTTCGTAATTTTCGTGTATTTGTGAAACGTTTTCTGAAACGAAAATGTCCTTCTTCGGATTTTTATTGTAATTTTGAAAAGTTTTGATTTCAAATGGCTTTCTTCGGATTTTTGGTGTTTTTTAATTATTTTGATTAACATTGTATTTCTTCGTATTTTTGATATTATTTTGAAGCATTTTGATTGAAGAAAATTTGTTCGTATTTTTATTGTGATTTTGAAGCATTTTGATTGAAAATGTCTTTCTTAATCTTTTTTAGCATTAACAATTGCAAAAGGAAGGAAATGGATCGTTATTGCTCAATCACTGCTCTTCTCGTCGAAATAAAAAAAAAAAAATTCCATCACGATTCCTGTTGGCTTCCTCACCAAGCCGTAACACCAGAAATTATGAGCTAAACCAACTCAATTATAAAAGCCACAGAAAGAGTTCACACCCAGTAAAATTGATGTTGAGACCAAAAGGAGCAATAATCAAGAAAAAAATCACGCAGAGGGAAGGAAGGAAGAAAAAAGACGACAAAATACATATAAAAAGTGGTTCAAAAGGAAATTATTATGACTTGTTTCAGTATACAAATGTATACATACATGATTTACAAATGTAATATGTATATGATTTGGTGGAAATGCTTTTTTATGAAGAAAAAAAGCTTGGTTTTTGCCATTAACCAAGTGGCCGCTTAACACGCCCCACGTTTTTTTTAAACATACATTCCCAAATGACAATAAAAAAAAACGGCAGGTAGGGACGTGTGAGAAAAAAATATCCGTGTTATAAAAATCACGGAAAGACACCAAAAAATCCCTTTGGGGACGAGGGCACACGCAACAAGAAAACAGATTTCCTCCCAATTATCTTCCTCTTCTTCCTTAACAAACATATTTAGGAGAAAAACATATGGTCTGGTTCTTCTTCCTCGACGACAAAAAAAAAAGGGTTACGGAGAGGGAAAAGAAGGGAAGAGAAAAAAAGGCAAATTGTGAGGTTAAAAAAAAGTTTATCATACTTTTCTATATGTTCTCATAGGGAGAAAAAATTGGGCACATGGAGTTCATTTGCAACTTTGAAACCTACTTTAAACTATTAGCAAAACTTGCTTCCTATATTGTATTTCCTTATGGCTAACAACCAAAACCTGGGATCTTCAAAATCTTTATGTATGAGCACTCATAATTTGTACAATTTTTATTTTTTTTTATCTTCATAATAATTGTCTCTTCCCAAGCCGCCTCCGCCTTTCATGAAGTGATACTTTATGACTTTTCACTTTCCTCATTTTTCTTTTTTCTTTTTTGTAGATTCTAAATCCCTGAAAATTCCTTCAGCAACGTTTGTTTTTAATTTTTGCCATTTACTTGATATCCTCTCTTTATCTATTAATAGACATTATTGCCTCATATATGTACCTTTAATGGCGGCCCTGAGTACCTGTCCCTGATTCAGAGATGTGAACTAAAATTAAAAGAAAGCTGTGGAGTTGGAAATGTTCAAGTAATTCTTGTTTCTATGTATATATCTTTCTTTTTTTTTGTTACAAAAATAAAAAAAGGAAATCCTGACAGAGGAGACTTCCCTCATGCATGGAGCAATTTACGGTCATTATTTTTATGGTGTGGATACGGCTCATTGCTCATGGGAAAAAAATCTCAATTCCTGCCTTATTACATTTAATTTGGATTTGTATAACATTACATTATTATTAAGACTAACACCAAATGATTCCTTTTTGTTTTGAGGTTATACAAGGAAATTTCAATAGCCTTATTTTTTTGCCCATGTGAATGACTTAATCAAATTTCCTTGTATTCATTACTATTTATTACAGATGCTGAAAATCTTATTTGATTACGGAAGCTGTACACAAAAGTCGTTTTTTATCCTGGGCTTCAATTTGCGAATTAATAAACTAAATTATTTTGTTGGAATATGTAGCTATTGTGTGTAATATTAAATATGTAACGCTCTATCAATTCTACTGTTGAAATAATCGCAAATTTAATTAAGATTGAGAAAATATAAAATTTAGAACAAATGTACCAATAAAACTTTTAATTTAAAATAATCTAGAGAAACAATTACAGCCGAATCTCTCTACAGCAATCCCTCATAAATCAGCTTTCCTGTAATTATAACAAAATATTCGTTATAGTTATAGAGAATAGAAATGCCTATGTTAAGAATTGGAGAAAGTTTTGGAGGAGAGAAATTTTGCCGCTGTTATAGAGAAAGAACCGTAAACGGCGTAAACCGTAATGGAGAGAATCTAATTGAGTATAATTGAAATATACGAATTAAATAAAAATAAATAAATTCTGAGTTACAGAAGTACTAAAACGAAGAAAAAATTGATCCGGAGAAAAAAATGAGAAGAGAAAAAGAAATAAAGATTTAAAATAAATTTTGGAGGCAAAAAAACTACAATATAATGCCCTCCGCAGGCTTTACACGTTATTATTTATAAAGAGAAATGCCCGATTTCAAAATCCTTCGGGTAAACACGATACAAATTGGAATTAAACCAAAGTAACAAAATGGGTACTTACTAGAAAAGCAGGAGCAAGCTTCATCACGAGAAGGATGTAGAAGGAGATCCAAATTTTGACGATCCCACTTAAGTCCTTGGATTAACACTTTATTTTTTAAAAAAAACTCGGATTTTAAAATTCCTACAAATGTAGAAAAAAATTCCAAAAATACAAAAACAAGTAATGATTTAATATAAATTATAAGTTTTAAAAAGCTTCTTTTGAAGAGAAGCTGTCGGTTGAAGCTTTGGATTGAGAATGAGTCTCATTGTGGTTTAATTGGGTCTATATAGGGCGGTCGAGAACTACCTCAAATCAAAGGCATGTCATCCTCCTCATTTCTCTCCTCATCTCCTCTCTCTCAGTCTCAGTCATAATTCCATGTACCTCTTGTCAATATCATTTGGCTTTGTCCCCCCCCCTCAGCTTTTAGTCTGGGGAAAAAAGGGGTAAAGTTTTTCCTCCAAAGGAAAGTCTTTTGTATACAGGTAGTTACACTAAACTCTTTAAAAGCCTTATTAAATTGCATGGGGGAAAAAGAGCATTGTCTCTCCACTCAAGCAAGCCCTGCACTCACTTTGCCCCATGAACACTTTATGAATGAAAATCTCTTGAATGTACATGGCAAAAAAATGTGTATAGCAGAGAGTTTTTGTAGAGAAATAAAAAAAAAATTATTATCACTCTGTTTACGTATACATACACGATGATGGAAACTCAGTCAAAAAAAAATTTCCACTTTTTTTTTTAGTTTTTTGCAACCTCATCAGTGGATGTAATCTTTTGGAAGAAAACATTCTCTTTAAGCCTTTTTTTTTTATATAAAAGTCAAGAGTAAAAAAAATTCCGTTTGTTCTTCTTCAGGTGTGATAAGGACAAGGAGTGAAATTGAAATCACACAGGCACGGAGAAGAACTTTGTGTGCAAATTACCACAGCGAGAGTAACATTTTTTTTCGTTAATTTTTTTTTATATTTAAATCCTCATTTATACCTGTTACTAAACTATCAAATATGTACACAGATGCTGGTAAATGTGACTGCATGTGTGTTCTTATTTGTTACGGACAACAATACTCTCTCATATGTTATCACACACTCTCTACAAAAAGCCATTTTCAACGCTTTACTTTACCCATTTTTTTTACTAATATTATATTATGTTGCAGTCAAAAAAAAAAGTATTTAGAAGAAATTTCCGATTTTTTGTGTCTGCATAGTCTGCAAAATTTGTATTCGAAATATGTTAATATTTATTGAAGGGGGAAAACGTTTCGGTAACTAATTATCAAGGTGGAAAAAATTTTGGGGTATAGAAAAGGAAATCTTTTGTGTATGTAGCCATTAGGGGAAGTAGGTAAATGGGGAAATTATTGGGGCACTCAAATCCCTTGTTAAATTGACATCTAGGATTTTATTACAGATTCTACCTTTTAAATGGAAATCTGTAAACATAAAAATTAAATTAAGATCTCTCGTATACAATAAGATATTTACTAAATCCAGAAAAAATTGGTAGGTGCATAATTTTTATTAATTATCCAACCTCGCATTATTTATTAGGGCTAATGGAATATCAGGATTAATAAATTTCCTTAGATATTTTACAGACATGGTTAAAAGGGCTTACTTTTTATTGCATAGGTGAGAAAATTAAAAAGTGTGCTGATTGGAATCATTTTTTTTTAAATAGTGAGAGTATCGTTTTTCCTTTTTTAAAAGGCTCCAACTCCATACTATGAACTATATTTTGAAGGTGAATAAATGCCATTGCTTCCAATTTCACTTATAAAGTAATTACAAGGACTTTTGAACGATTGAAAATTTGAGGTATAATTATTTTGGCGAGAATATTTTCTTTTTGAGCAATTCAAGTGTGAGGAGGAGATTACTTCTTAAGGTATACAACATATATCTTATTATAAGTGAATTACGTTGGAAGAGCCGAGATGATCTTGATGAGTGAATTAATAATAAAAAAATATAATAATAATAGTGCGGATCACTTATGGAGAAAGGATGTTAACAAGCAGAAAATGGGTCCGTAAATATGTATGTACTTTTTAACAGCTTTCCTATCTGGTATTAATGATCTTTTCTGTACATTTCTCATGGTTGAAATGCCCCATATTTCTTTTCTATTTTTCTTGCTTATTTTTGTCTATAATCAAGATTATCTATATATCCAACTGAATTACTGCAGTGTTAAAACACTTGAAAGTGTGATGTTACCAAAAAAAAAGTTTATTGTGACAATTTACGCTTGCTTATACGAATGTGTCTCTTCCAACGTTCCAACTATTGCCACGGTCAAGGTCGTGCCCAAGTTGTAGCTTTGACGCTAAAAACAAAACAAAATGACATGTCTATATAACATATCTTTTTCTTTGGCCTGAAGAGGATTTACCAACCAACTGTATTCTACGAATTTTTCCAAAACTAATCACTTCATTTGCCGAGCTAAAATTAAGGTTTCTAAATAATGGTTTCTAAAATATCCTCAATATGAAAATGATTATTTTAGGGCATATTTGACCGGCGTATCGATTATCGATACTTTGTTTTAATTTATTTTCCACTAATTTCGCGGAGTCATTGTTGCAAAGGAGATCAATTGTAAATGTGAATGGCATAAATTATGAAACGGCCATAGAAATCTAAGGGATATTCCACGTTGCTACTGCCTATAATCCAGAAACAATTAAAATGCGTTTTACTTCACTAAAATATTTTTATTAAAATATTAAAATATTTTGACTATAAACAATTATTTACTAAAATAATTTAATAAAATAACGTTGTTGTGAATTTAGTAATAAAAAAGTGTCATCCTGATCCGGTTATGCCGTTATGACCAAGTCATGCGGCTTTTCCACGCAAAGTGAAAAAAGGGTAACAAAAATCCGTAATTTTTAGCGTGACCCGGAAAACCGGCATAGTTTGGCCAGTTCTTGTTGGATCGAAATGAGGATTTGTTTTAATAGATCCGAAATAAAATTCTGCATCAAACATGGCTTTTATCTCATTATTATTATTTGTATTATAGAGTATAGAATCCAGCAGGGAACCTTGCAGTCGCACAGAGGATTTTTGTCACTAATTCTCAGTTTTGCTTATAACGAATTTCACTTCTTTAGCTGGAGTTTTGCACCAATAAAAATTTGCGTATTTACTCGAAAACAATCCGTTACGTATCAATACTTTGTCAAATCATCAATACTTGCTCAAAGTTCCAAAAACATTTGCAAAAATGTTTTATTTAAATGGCTTTCATGAAATGGCTTTTATTAAACTGCTTCTATTAAAAAATTTGAACTCCGAATTAAAATTCGACATGTTTCAATTTTGACTTGAGAGAAACTGTACTAAAATCCCATTCACTAATTCCCTTAAATTGCATAATCCTTCTGGACTCTAATTTGTCTGTAATATGTTCATGTTACAAGGTAAGAGTACTCAAAAAAAATTGTGTGAAAACGTAAGTTTTCCCTGAAGAAATCTCACACTATTCACACCAATGAATTTACAATGCGGTCATTGTTGTACATTCCTTACATGCAGAATTTCCCCTTTTAAAAGCCAGATGACAGCCATATAAACTGGAGGGGAAAAGTGCAAAAATAAAGAAGGCACAGTTGTGTATTGTGTACAGATGACTGGCCAGGGAAAAATCAAGGTGTGAGTGTAACCAGTCAAAAAAGGCTCATAATTATTACGCTCGGCTTCCTGTTTGAAACTTTTGTTGTGCATCCAAAAACCATCTATTGACAGCCAGTCATGCAGGGATAATATGGCCACAATTCTTACAATTTATTTGTAACAAAATCCTCCCTATATATACGCTATACAAACATTCAATTTATAGATAATATCTTCCTCTCCCCACATCATACAATAATCATCGTTATGCAGGACTTATTATTTTTATTTGAAAGAAAGTCTCTAAAGCTCAGGTAATAGTACTTGAGAAGAGACGGGAAATTTATTATGTGTAACCCTCTCCGGCTCTAATTGTTGGGATCTCGTCATTATCTGTGAAAAGAAGATGACTTTCATTTTTTCTTTCCAAATAAGAAGAGATCTCACTTGTCCCAATGCTTGAGTGAGAAGGGGCAATTATAAATAATCGTAAGTAAGTATATTAGGCAGGTATTGTATGTATTTTAATGAATGGAATATTATAACCGCATAACGTTATTATTATGATTGACGTGAAAATTAAACCTGGCCACCAATTTAAAATGTAACACATAAAGGCGTCAATTTTCGGGGTAAGTAGAGATATTTGTAAGTTTTTTAAAAATTTGACATGTCAAAGTAAATCAGGAGGGAAATTATTTTGGCTGTCTTACACAATGCCCAATTTTGCTCCTGTTTTTTTTTTAATTCCGAAAATCTTCATAATTTGTCGGCATCAGAAATAAAATGAATGATGTTCCCGTTCATTCACCGACTGTTTCAAATATTAAAATTCGTCAACCGGCTACCAGCTCACTCATCAAATTTAAACCACGAATTTGCTGTTTCACTTGAAAATTTTGGACAATTGGGAACTAAATTGGAAAAAATTATGTAAATTGGTTCACATTTACACCAGAATTTTACACCAAAACAAATATTAAAAATCAAAATTTTGAGCAAAAAAATGTCGGGTGTGATCCCAATTACGTTCATTTTTGCGGAAATGCATTACTCAATTTTGTCCAGTTGATCTCAGCTAGTACCTTTCCCATTTCAAGTACAATTAATTTAGTAGTGTACCAAGATTAATATTATTCACTGAAAAAAAACCAGGAATTTACTGATTGAACTCGTTCACCGACTGAATGGTCAAGACGTTGCAATTATTGCGGCGTATATTATTTATTATTTCCAATTTTAGCCAAGTAGTTATACCTTGATGAGCAACATTACAAAAAAAAAAGAAATTACATTCAAAGGTGTGGAAGCAGAAAAGTATACTCTATAGAGGGACAGTGCGCAAGGAAAGTGAAAAAAAAAGTTTGTTATTTGCTTAGTGATCGTAATTTCCCTTCAAAATTGTACCCAATTATAATTCTTTGCTCTTGAGAAGATGCTGAAAGTGAGAGTAGAATTTTGGCCCACACCATTTTTTTTTTCGTTTTCACCTTTTTTCTTTTAATAATCATAATATTCTCTTATTTGTTTGAGTGCGTCTCATCTGATTTCTTTGCTTTTTTTGGCACAAGATTTTTTTTATGTACATAGCCAAACAATTATAGAGAATTACATACCTACAACAGATTGGAAACTATAATGGAAAGAGAATAACGCAAGTAATTGTGGTCAATAAAAATATTTTTACGGGATAACCATCGAAAATGTGTTAAAAATGCAATTATTAGGTGCATAGAAGAGAGTGAGACAATTAATTTTCAAAGGAACAGAACACAGAGGGCGCCACGAATTGCCGCTAGAGCTTGACCTCAGCACTTGACCTTATAACCACGAAATTTGGAATGGCCGGTGCTTTTCTGAAATCTAAAAGTCCACAATTCTTCTGTCATTATACAAACTATACAAATTTTTCAAAATGCTTATATTTTTATACTTGTAGGGGAAAATTATCTTCCAAAAATGCGCCTTCACCACTTTCTTTGTAAACTTAATCCTATAGTTTCTTACCGGTTAATTTTTGTTTTCATTTCGAACTTAAAATCGTACTTGAAATTACAATTTCAATAAGTCGGTATTTCGAAAATTTCGGTAAAATTCGAACTCGGTTGAAAAACCATAATAGCAACTCGTGGTTGAACTTGGTTTCGGTCTGGTTTAAAAATCATAGCTCTGAACTCGATACAAACAAAGACAGAAGTTAACCGTTTTTAAGTATATTTTCAAAAAACTTGGCAACCAAAGTGATACTCGCAATTGGAACTTGAACCGATATTGATCTCTAATATGTTAGTTTGATGTCCAAGAAAAATGAAAGAACATGCTTGTAGGTACAAAATGCTGACCCTTTTCCAAATAAATGTAAGTGTATCCACACTTTTTATGTACAATTAACAAAAATAATCCTTAAACTTGTGTAAGACCAATACAATACAATCTAGTATCAGTTGAGTTTATAGTTACTTAGATGTTTTAAAAAAAATATTTTACTTTAAAACAACTTGAGACAATTAGTGAGCCGTAGTGCAACTCATGCGAGATAAAAACAAGACATGAACAAAAATAATCAGTACACGTAACAAGGACCGGTCAGTTTTGGTGTGTTCAGCTCACACATTTGTTTCTAAAATGTTAAATAGCAATTTTTGATTCTCATTCAGTCTGGGAGGATTCAGATTTGTTGACCCTGTACTGCCTTTTTTGTTTCAACTGGTTTGCTGATCTTGTGCAGTTAGATGTGTAGTAAATATTTATATACCTATATTATCTACACAGATTGATTGGTTCATGTCCCTGTGTTTAAATGCCTTTCATTCAGGACGTTTTGGAATCATGGAAGAAGATTTCCACCAAAATCCGGAGATTTTCAGTTGTAAATTATGCAAATTCCAATCCACCAAGAAGATTATGTTGGCGGCACATGTGAAGATGAAACACAAAAATCCGTCTTCTCACAAGTATAGCAATGGTAAGTACTTTCATTTATGATTTAGAACATAATTACATAACTGAAAGTAAGGAAAGATGCAAAAAGTTAATTGCTTTAATTCACGCATTTGAATTCTAATAGAAACTTTTAGTTTGAGAAATAACAAAATTCGTAATTGAACTTGATAAGCAACTCTAAGCAGCACCTCACTGGAAGAAAAAACGTAAATATTCACCTTAATTAAAAGTATATTTTTGTTTCATCAGACAGATACTTGAGCCAAAGTCGACGACCGATTCTTAGAGACCGAAATGCCCCGATTATTGTCATAAACCTCACTGAGGACGACGACGAAGAAGTAATCGTTCCGTCGGAAGAACAACCAAAAAACATTTCTTCGACGATCACCAGGGATTCAGAAGGAGAAGGAGATAATACAAATTCGTCCCTGGAGTCTCCACCAAATACAAACCCATTTGCCATAATTCGAGTCAAGGAGGAACAGCAGGTCACGAATACGCCCATGGAAGAGGACCAGGTCAATTTGGATGACAAGGAAAATATGAAATCTATGACATCGGCTTTCCAAGTCTCCCTCAGTGATACTATCCTCTCCTTCAAAAAGGTCGTCCAGCTCAAATTGGCCCAACAACAATCCTTGAAGTTGGTCTCGGAGCCACTTGGTCCAGCACAGGAAATTGAATCCTCAAAGGTCATGGAAGATCCACGTTCTGTTCCTGCGGAAGTCAAAGGTGGGAAACGGGAGCTTTGCCTGGAGGACAGAGATCTGTATGAGTTAAGGCCGAGGAAAAAGCGTCATGTTCATAAAAGTGATTCTCCCAAAGATGTCCAGGACATTAAAGTGGTGGAGGGAAGACAACCGAAGACTCACAATAGGGAAAAGAAGAGTGAGAATAAATCCAGGACATTTCTGTGTTCCTACTGCAATTATCAAACAATTGCCGCATCGAACCTGGAAATACATGAAAGGGTTCATACCGGCGAAAGGCCCATTGACTGCCCTCATTGTCCTCACCGATTCACCCAGAAGACAAGCATGAGAAATCACGTGGAACATCATAAGGATTCTCCGAAGTGGTCATTCAGATGTCATGCCTGTACATATGGATGTCTGTCTCTCCGGGCCCTGGTATATCATATTAGCCGTGCTCACGACTCAGATTCCGGAGCCAAACAAAAAGCAAAACATGGAAAAATATAGCCGAAATATATTCCAAGAAATGATCCTTGAAATATATTTCAAGACCTGTAAGATTACTTGGAAAATCCATGAAAATACGTAACAGTATTTAACTCATTCAAGTTTAAAAAAACGGATTTTTTCTTGTTGAGTTATTGGGAAATTAGATTAAATATTGTTATCGGGCCATTTAATTTGTTATTACTGCTTTTATTCGAACGCGAACGAACTTTTTATAAGAAACTACGCAATTTTTATGTTTTACTGTTATTGAAATAACTTTGATTGAAAGACTTTGCTGCTTGTTTATGATTACTAAAAAACTGTTAATGATCACTTTCTGAAATACAATGAAGGCGGTAAGAGTGGACAATCTTGCAATTTTCAATAATTGTTTTTTTTCTGTAATATTGTATTGTTGTTTTTTTCGTGAAGAAGGTGGTTTTATATGTATGTACAACGACACAGCGAGTTGTAAAAACTTGAATAGTTTCTGCAATGTATGTCAGTATATTTGAATGCAACTGGTGTTCAAACTTAAAATAGTGCTAGAACTGATCTTTGAGGAACAAAATCGAAAATCAAGATATACATTTTATAAAATCGTGGTTCCTCAAATCCTTATCGTCTTGCCTCAGAGCGGGGTTACTTATTCCTATTTATCAGTATTATCTGCGAAATTCTTATCAATTATCTGAAAATTGACAAATACATTAGCAGTTGTTATTGTTACTTTAAATATAATCGTTCACTTTTGACTTTTGGATGCTTGATCTTCTCGTCTAGCATTTAAGTACCTCTTGAAATACATTATGATACGAATAAAACATTTGCTGGTTGCGCTTTTTATTTGATTTGAATTAACTGGTTTGCTATATAGTACATCTCGTAACGTAAGGTTAAAAATTACTAACAATTAAAAAAAACCGTAGATATTGTGTGAACTTCTGCCCAAGTCAGCTTTACAAACTTGAAACCAGAATTCATTTTGTAATCGCTTTGAGAAAAGTATCAGCAACTACAAATAAGCCGCAAGGTGCAACAGAAAGCATTTCTCATTTTATCCGAATAAATAAAATACTAGTAATCTCTCATCTCCGAACACTTGCATAAGACATACATCCAGTAAGAATTCATTGTAAGAACATATTAATTTGATTACATTAAAAGCATACATTTTACTTTAGCCAAGGAAGTAACCAACTGGCAAGGTAGTCCTGGTGAAACCAGGAGGGTTGGATTCTCTAAGGCTGACCAAATTTGCTTCCTGGCACGAAATCAATAGAGCGTGGCCCGGATGAGGTCAGCGAATGAAGTTTTCTGCTTGCCCAACGCTCAGTATAGTTGCTTTCAACAGTGGATTTCTTCATAGGCTCATCCACCTCCTCTGACGATTCTCTGAAACGACGTTCCACCATGTGGATTTTGAGGTGATTCACCAGAAGTTTCGGTTCAGAATATAAGAATCCACAAAATGGGCACTTGTGTTCACTTTTGATATGACCTTTTAGCCCAGTGCCTGAGGAACATTTGAAACCGCAGTATTTACAGGAATGTAGTTTTTCCGATTTCGCAACTTCTCCAATGTTAGCAGACCTTCCAGATTTCCCAGTGTCTGATTGGCCAACAACAGAAAAATATTGCTTCATCACCTTCTTTTGTGTTTCCAACAAATCTTTTCCCTGTGTTGGAGACACCATCGTCTCTTGGGGTGAATTTTTCTCAACCTTGGGTGACTTTGGCATTTTCGGGAAAGTAGCAACGCAATAAGTTTCTAATTCTAGCGCCAAACTCCTCAAATACTTCTGATTCTTTAACCAAGCAGTTTTCGTCTCGTCCATTCTCTTACCGCACTTACCCGCCGGTTCGGACAACCTAGCTTTTTTCAAGACTTGAGAGTTGACTTTTTGATCTTTTTTGGTAACTTCAACATCTGATTTTATGAGCTTAACTGCTTCAACTTGGGGTACTTTACAAACCATCTTTGAACTTTCCGTGGACCCATCTGAGTGATTTTCTGGAATATCATAGTTAACGATGTTAAATAAGCACGATTATGCCCGTTCGAATGGATTTACTGAAAAAATGTTACTGAATACAGATCAGACACTGTGCATGCTAGACGAAAGCTATACATCAGATTTAACTTAAAGTAAATCAATGATTAAATGCAAAATTAAACTTACCTCGGATGGGAGAATGCACCATTCGATGAGCAGCAAATAGATGTTTGTTGGTCGTAGTGAAGTTTTTGCAGAAATCACACTGGTACAGTTGGTAACTCGACCCAGCCTTCAGCAGACATTTTTCCATTTTTCTTACCAACAAATGACTACTTCAGTCCCGAAATTTTGAAAAAGTCGTTTCGGTGCAACTCGCAATCACTAATTGTAGTCTTCACCCCTTCAAGCCGTAGCTTCTTGATCTTGATGAAATCTGTAATTTGTAAGGAATTTGAAGACGTAAAGTGGGAAGACTTTGGAAACTTTGGATCTACATTGCAATAATAGACAATAGTTTCATCAAATACTTAACTATAAAAGTTACAAATAATTCGCATACCCAAAAAATTCTTTGAAGATGAAAACAAGGGCGACAGCAACACTTTTATTCGTTTCGTGTTGTACAGATAGGCAGGCACCGTTATAGATAGACTATTAGATGAGCTAATAAAACGCCTTCAACTAAATCAATGTTTTGTCCGTTTTTTTTTAATTATTATTTTATCACGTATAAAAGTAATAAAATATACGTTCACATTTATGTATAGCTATATATATACGCATATGAAATATAGTGGGCATATCGTGCTATTGGGAGATTTTGCGCATTGAAAGTTAGAACAGCTATAGCTATACGTATGGAACAATGGAACGTATGAAAAAATGTAAATTCGAAAACCACGTGAACTATGCTATAATTCAACGTCAACCAATCCCCGCCTAATCTCAACAATCGAACAAATTGAACATGAGGGAATTATTTCTGATTAAATGCTTCCATTTGCTATTATATTAAATTGCACAAATAGTATTAATAATGAATATGAATAATCCACTTAAATTTTTGGTGTCACAAGTCTCACAACTCACAAATTATTTATTAAACTGATCTTGGCGACCTATTTCTAATACCAATAATATCAGTATAGTCGCCTTATTGCAACACGAAATCGAAATTAACAACATCAGTTACATTACAGTATATTCGTATTACAAATCACACTAAAACTACTATTTTAAGGGGTTCCATCGACTGCGTCAGTTAACAATAATCATAATCACAAAGCACTCACACACATATTATTAGATAAAAACAAACAAAATAAAGCCCCCAGACATGCAGTACGGTACATAGCACGTTACTTAATTAAAAAAATGAACAACAAATGGATGTAGTGAAACTTACACTGGTATGAAATCACTTAATTGTACTAGTTATTATGCTCTCCTACTTAATTTTACAACAACAATAATTATACTGATTTCACGAGTCCTGAGGCGGCTCCTGCAAGAACAGATCATCCTTTTCGTGCTTTCGCAGATGGTATTTTAAGCTACTCAATTGCATCCCGGCGTAATCACACTTGGGACATTTGTAGGGCTTCTCACCACTGTGTGACCTTAAATGGACTTTTAAAGCTGCGGGCCGGTGAGATCTGTAGTCACAATGGGGACATGCTACCAAGGTATTGGGCTCTCCCGTATGTGTCTTCTTGTGAAATTCCCACATTTTCTCGGAACGACAAGTAAAGGAACATGCCTCACAATGATAGATCTGACGCTTGCTATGAGTCTTCATATGTCTTTGCAAATTGTCCTTGACTGTAGCGGAATAGGAACAAAATTCACATTTGAAAATCTTCTCACGTCCTGAATGCATCCTTAACCAATGTTGGCGTAAGTTGGAAGTGGAGGTTCCTTGATAGTCACAAGATTTGCAAGCAAGTCTGAGGGCACTGTGAGTCCTCAAATGAACTTTCAAGCTGTGCACCGAGACCGAGCAATGATCGCAGTGTGGGCAGGGGTAAGGTCGTTCCCCACTGTGAATTCTCATGTGGTATTTCAGATTATCCTTGCGGGCTGTTCTGAAGGCGCAGAAGGAACAAGAGTAAGGCTTCTCTCCCGTGTGATTCCTCATATGAATTGCCAACACCGACGGGTAAGGTGATGTAAAGTCGCAAAATTCGCACTTGTGATCCAGTTTGAGCTTTTTCTTTTTCACCGGAGCTGGATCCTTTCTTGGTCTCTTTTTCTTGAGGGAAGATGTTGCAACTAACTCATACTCCACTTCATCTTGCTGGTGTTGTTCCTCAGATTCATTTCCTTCAAGATCTACGGCTTCCCTCATCTCACGCTTGATGTGAATGGTGCCCGAGGAAGAGGACGCACTGCTGCAAGGAATATCAGTTGAATTTTGTTCAGAATAATAGTCCATGAATTCCTCGTCGTCATCCTCATAATCTTGGACGTTTTCATCCCCACTGTCGGGTTCTTCTTTTACGGTAACGCCTCCGTCCACCAATTCGCTTATCGTCACCACCCAATCAGTTTCCGTTCGCTTCATTTCTTCTTCCTTCTGGCTTTCATCTGCATTCACTGAAGCCACATCAGGCAAAATGCGCCGGGGTTTGGTTAATATTTTGCGTTTACGAGGAGGTTTGTCTGTAAAATTGGTAATAAGAATTGTTTTACAATAAAATATTACACTCTTTGTTCAACACACAAACGACATGCCTACATATTGAATCTTCAATGCTACTAGCATTTTCATACAGAATCTAAATTTGACCCGAAAACCCTTATCCAACATCTAACCGAATGATGTTCACACGCTGAACTAGAGTACAGGTACCAAACGTGAGAGCATTAATCAAAACTAACATGACAAAGAAACAGCTTTGTATATACACTTTAATAACTTAATATTGGCCCAAAAAAATCAGCCACTCCATACTAAACTAGCATTTGAACGTGAGAGCATTCATCTATAACGAAAATTAAACACTTTTACCAGCCATCAGCACTGCTTTCATTTAATTTTATATTGATGATGGTACCTGGAACTGCACAAAACAACCAAAAACGAAAAACGCGCTAACGATAATGACAAGAACGTAGTCAAGGAGTTGATCTTGAATAGCATGCATTCTACATGCTTGCTATTCAAGACAACAGAAGACAGCTGAGGTACTCATTTGCTGAAAAACAGATAAGTAACCTACATTCTAGAAATTCTAACTTGAAGAATGTGTAATCTCTGAAAACTGAGGTTATTTAAATGTGATCAAATATACTTTTACAATAAACTGCTCTACAAGTTTTTGCTGACTTAACACATGTCTGCAAATCCCATTAATATACCATTATTTCTCGGTTATCTATCCAATAATTATTATTTATTATGGTTTGATGTTTGATCATCTCATATACATAAGTCTATCCACCGAAAATAGAAGACATATATAAATCTCATCTTGATGGGAACAAACATCAACCTTTTTCACCTGCCAATGAAATCATGCTGAAGGCAAAAGACGCCAATTGTAGTTACAACTAACCTTTAAAGTTTGTGATTGTCTCTTCATCAGAATTAGGTGCTGCTCCCACGATTTTATGACCCACTGAAGGAGAGGGCGACGGCTCATCCGTTTCGAGTCCGAGAATTTGTTCTTCTTCTTCACTTTCTGGTTGATTAGCCATAATGTGGAGAATTGTCAAGATATAATTTAAAACTGGGATGAGTTAAAGCACTTTTGAATGCTAACAAAACAATCAAAATAAGAACAACATTTAATACTTAGTTTCGCGATTAAAGTTATAAGTTTTACGAGTTGCACAATTTCCCAAAAAGACTAGATAAGATTTTGGATTTAAAGTTTGAAAAGACGCGCCACAGGACTCAGCTGAAGAATATAATACTTGCGCCTTTTTTTCCGTCTTCGTCTCTTCTTCCCCCTTAAAAAACCAAGAACTCTTTTTTTTATTTCGATGCATAATTTCCGAACTGTGATTTGCTTTCGAAATAAAATATTTTTACAAATATACACATTGTTATGAAGTATGATCCATACATCCAATCATAATTAAAATTATTGCATTGTTTAACAAATCAATTCTTACACCGTACCTATTGTTTTCGACTAATAGTTACACCAGTGCATATTCTAAAATTCTAAATTAAAAAACGTTTCACAGAACTTTACTGCAATGCAGAGCCTATTAATAGTCCAGAAACAATTTTTTTTAAATTAATTAGAAAGGGTTTTTTTTTTCGCAGCATTTTACTTTGGACCCTGCCAAAAAAATCCACGTTTAGTTCTTTTCATATTGGACCAAGTTTAATATGTGAGTTCTGCGCAACATTCAAAAACTTTTGAAATAAGAAGGTATATAATGCGTTTAACGAGAGATCAGAGGAATTTTTTTTGTATACACTGCTTTCTTTGTATGTATGACCTTATTCGTACGTTCTACGTAAGCACCAATTGACGATTTGAGGAAATGGGAAAGCCGTGAAAGACAATTATTAAAGCTCCAAAAATATGCGGCAAAAAAATGTACGTCTGCTCTGAAAAAGTCGTTTAAAATTAGCTACTGATAGATCTATTTATTTTCACTGGAAGAATAAGATATACACTTGTATACACAATAGATATGCACTAAACCTGCTAAAAAACATGGTCGTTTAAAATATAATATTTTCTACCTCCAATAAGAGAAAAATTGCTAATCTATACGCGCGCGCGAACTTCGTAGAAAAAATGGCTCCGGGAAAAAGCTTGGCCATATAAACTGGAACAATTGTTTAAATTGGAATACTTTTTTAATCTATTGTAAATTATCACTCTTCAATTTTGATGAGTTGATCTCCAACTTTTTTCGTTTGATGGATGTTTCGTAAATGATCTTTCATTACATGTTGCTGAGTGGCCGCATACGGGCAAAGAGTTCAAGGGTAGGGCCTCTCTCCGGTGTGAATTCTCTTGTGGATTGCCAATGTATTCGCCTCCCGACATCGGTACCGACAAAAAGGGCACGGGTAAGGTCGGTCCCGGGGATCCATTTGCGACTCCGTGTATTGTCTCTTTGACTGCCGGGATAAATTCGGGATAGTTTTCGGAATGTCATCGGGGTTCTCCGTAATGTTAACGATCAGGTCATCAAGATCCTCCTTGCGATCCCTACACATCTCCGAGTGTCCCGTAAATCGCTTGTGTGCCCGAAGTTCCTGGACGGAAGGGAAGGTTTCTGGACATTCTGGGCAGGGAAAAGGTTTCTCTTCATTCCCGTGTTTGCGTCTGATATGACGATAAAACTCCTCGGATCTATGGGTCTTGTAGGGGCATAGCGAGCACCAAAAGGGTTTTTCCCCGGTATGAAACCGAATGTGCTGGACGACTAAATAACGGTAGCCTCTAAACCCACAGGAGCGGCAGGCCCAATTGTCTGGACGAAATTTCTTTTTCGGATTCTCCATCAAAGACGCCTCCAGCTCTTCTGGTGATTGTTCCAACTCCCTTTTTATGGCTGGAGTCACATTATTTTCACCTAGAAATAAGTTGGACCGATTTAGTAGCTCTTTATCCACTTTAATCCAGACGTATTTCCCCTGGTCTTCGTCCTCAAATTGGTCTCGATTGTATACCAAGGCGGGTGTCTTGATTGGATTCGCAAAAATCCTTTGATCCAAGTCTTTTCCAGCGGTGGAATCGCATTCAATTGTAGGGGAAATACTTCCCTTTTTGGGCAAGCAAAAGCTACTACGGGTCACATCCAACAAATGACTGTCGTTCGTCATTTGTGGAACTTCTTCCATTTTTTTTATGCTTGCCTTGGGACTTTCTTGGACTGACTTGTTCTGGTCCAGGCTAGAATCTCCTGAAAAGAAAAGTACCAAAAAAAAAAAAATTAAGGACATCATAAAATGTTGGGGCAACGTCAAATTTTTTTCATTTACCCTCAAATTACCCGCTCTTGATGATTCTTCTATAGATGTATGATGAACATGAAATATAAATAAAATGTGGCAATCAACTCACCCAAAATACTTCCAAATGATTCAGACATCCTGTCAAAGTCAAAAGTATTCGCCGGACTTTTAACACGATGTTTAATCTTTGCGTGGGCTGCCAGCAAGATTTTTTTGAGTGAGGAGAAATTGCAAGAGTTGCATTGGAACTGGTCAGGAGTAACCTCTTCGTCCGCCATTTCACTGTAGTCAAATAATGTAAAAGAAATCGTTTTTTAGAACTAATCTATACTAAAATATTGTTGTTGCTCTCGTTACAGCTCACAAGTAATTGAAAAGGGGCACAAAAAGTTTTGCTGCTGTTGTACACCAGTTGATCAATCAGAGGCGGTTTAAGCCTATTTTTGGATTGAAAAAGGACGTGAGCCTCTCGCCATTCCAACTTGGAAATAGTTAATGTAAACTTTACACAAATAAATTGGTATGGGGCTAGACTAGGTTAATACTTGTATATGCACATTTAAATAAGCATCGTGGAACATTTTTTTCAGTCAAAGCTTTCGTCGGTTTCCTATAAAAACAATGATGGAATAAATTGAACATTAGAAGAGGAAGGTTCGAGTTGAACAAAGGCATGATAGACCACAAAATTACATGTACTAACTGTGAAGATAGTCTGATTTTAGTATCACAGGACAAACAAAACTTGTTAGGTGCTTTCAAGTGCGATTGAATACGTCAATAATTATTTTTAGCGGGTGCCTGGGCGGTTGAATGCAGACCTTTTATTTTTATCCGGATTTTTACGAGTACACAAATGCTATATTTATATTAATATATGTATGTATATATGTGTTATCTCTTTACAATTACCCTCGATGGGAGTCACGTCATTTAACATCTAAATAATATGCTTATAATACAGGATCCCCAAAAAAATACGTGTATATAAATATTGTTATATAACTTGTACAGATAAAATTATAAAAAAAAATTTAGATCTATAGATTAGACTACATAAGATGGATGCTCATGAGGTCATCACTAGAGATGCATGTCGGTTTAAGTTCAATTTGCCGGTATGGATTTCGTCACCAACTTTAGTTTAAAGTTTTAATTTTTTTAATAGAGTCTCGTATTCGACAAAGAGTTGTTTCAAATTATTTAAAATTGATTAAAAAACCACTCGTTTATTTAAATTGCCGAGTTCGGAGTTTTTATTCTTGAAGTTATAAACCAAGTTCGAATTAGTGTTAGTTTTAGTTTCTTACTGAGAGACTAGGAATTTCTAATTATAAATCCGTTTACCGCAATAAATTTAAGTTTCAATTATGAATTCAATTTTGTACTCATTGCAGGAGTTTTTGTCCAATTTTCAGTACTGTAATTTGGAACTTGTTTAAGCCATCTTCGTACTTGATTAAATGAATTGGTATAATTTCAACTTGTATTTTGAACCAGGCTCGAATTTCGTTCAAATACCGACTTTAAAATTCAATTTCAAATGAAAAAGAAGTCGTTTATAAGGAACTTCAGTCGTCATTTCCCCACTTTCACGATGTCATCGGCCAGTTCATCTGCGTTGTGTTTGTCCCGTAAATGATATTTGACCAATTGGAGCTGCGCAGCTGCATAAGGGCAGAAGGCACATCTGTAAGGTTTTTCTCCGGTGTGGATCCTCAAGTGGATTCGCAAAACGCTGGGGGTCGGACCACGATATGGACAAAATGAGCAAGGATATGGTCGATCGATGGGGTCAAACTCGGCGTACTTTCGCCAATTCCCAACCTTCTGGATCTGGAGTGATTGGCTGACAGAATTTCCATCGGAGTTGTCCGCACATCTGGATGTCCCTTGTGGGGATACATTAATTGTGGTCATTCTCCTGTCACATCCAGCATCTCGCTTGTGATCCAGAAGATCCTTAACGGAAGGGAAATCTTCGTCACAGGCCGGACAAGGATACGGTTTCTCCTCATCTTGGTGCCAATTTCGGATATGATTGTATAAACAGCTGGAAGTAGAGGCTTTGTACGGACACAGACGACATGCGAAGGGCTTCACTCCGGTGTGAATCCGCATGTGTTTTTCCATTCCGTAACGGTTTTGACATCGATAGCTGCAGTATTGACAGCTAATCAAATTTTTCCCAGGAAAACTGTCCTTTAACCACTTTTGTGGCGAAAGCTGCGGCGGAAGACTCTCCTCTGATATGGTATGTGCATGTCCGGTTGACTTTTTGTGTTCCAGAAGATCCTCTACGGAGGGAAATGTTTCTTCGCATGCTGGACAGGGAAAAGGATTCTCTTCTTCCGGATGCGCTTTTCGAATGTGATCGTACAGGTGGTAGGCTCTGGAGTATCTATACTCACATAAAGAACATGCAAAAGGTCTGGAGACTGCGTGCTTCCGGATGTGTTTTACTATCTTTTCGTATGGAGAGTTCACGTAATTACAATGAGGACAACTCCAATAATCTCCGCGGGATTTCTTCCTTGGATTCTGCCTCAAAGATTCATCCAAGTCCTCCGAGGATAATTCTAGTTCCCGTTTGATTTTTTGTACTACATTTTTGGGGATCTCCTGGGGAAGTTCTGGTGATTTGTTTTCGACTTCTTTCTTCGGAAAATGCTGTCTTTCACTCAAAGGATGTCTCCTGAACACGAGGACTGTTTTTGTGACGGAAACCACGGAGTACAATGTGTCTTCGGGACTATTCCATCTAGTTTCAACAGTGGAATTTTCTGTATCATCCGTTTCACTGATATCGGAATCTATCTTCTTCTGCTTTATCTTCTGCTGCTTTCTTTCGGCATCTAGCTTCTCCTGCTCTTTTTCGGCATCTACCTTTTCCTGCTTTTCCGTTTCACTGTAATTTAGCCTTCCCGCCTCCTTGTCATGCTCCCGTTTAATCTGGATTTGAGTATCGCAAGGACGTTCTATGAAATTTTGCACACGCGCTAGTAGCACTTGGCCGTTTGGAATTGCTGTGGATTTGCACAAAAAATGATTACGTTTGTAGTTGCAACTTCTGTAAATGTTCATTATTCGTTTGAAGATTGTCCTAGCAAATACATGGGGTTATTAATTACTATTTAATTAATTATTTGTTAACAACACATAACTTACCAAAATTATTTCCCACGGGTTTCCAAGAATTATTGTTGTGTTTAATTTTCATGTGGGCAGCTACCAGGATTTTTTTCGGAGCGGTAAAACGGCAAAGTTTGCATCGAAAAATATTCTGGATATTTTCTGTATCTTTCTCCATTGTCACCAACCGGGATTTATTGAGAGAAAAAAATCCCTGCTGCTTTTCTTTTACTTTTCCAGCTAACCGCCAGACATGTGAGACGGGATAAAAGGCTCACAATCAGACCGTAGATTTCTGGAGTATTATAAATTATGCATTACAGTAAAAATTTTATATCAACACATCAGATGTTGCTGTTCCTGGCAAAGGAAGTGAACAATTTTAAGTTAATTCTTTTTCAAAAAGCGTACTAAGCTTTACTCATTCTTTTACTGCCCATTGCTCCTATACGAAAACCGACAGCACATCGCCAGCATGACAGTACATATGTATATCAGCATACACATGCAGGATTTTGTCAAAAAAAAAATTTGTAACCAAGTTAAACTTACTTTCCCTGTAGCCCTCGTCAGATAAGAGTGGATAATGTACAAAAAAGGTCAGTTGGAGGTAAAGTGACACTCTATTACTTACTAAAAATGCATAATATGTATATAATTATATGTACCTGTACATATTTAAAAAATTACTTCTCTCCGAGCATACAAAAGCTTCCAAGTCTTCCAAAAAGTAAACCAGTCTAGCAGTGGCATTCTAAAATACTCTCGTAAATAACTGTACGTAGTTATAAAAGTATTAGTATATATGCGAGTATTTAATAGCTATTGAAATAAAAATGCATCCCGAAATCCTATATCATTTGGATAAATATGGAAAATCTTTTGCCCAGCAGTTTATCAGGCTGCTCCTTCCAAACGGTCAAATGGAATATCAAAATCAGTTCCCCCGAAAATACTCCAGTGACATTAACTATGTCCATTAATACTACAAAATAAGTTATTCCCTTAAATAAAATCTATACTCCTCGTCAAATTCACCCAGGCGGGCTTTCTCTTCCAAAAAATGGAGACCACACCAAGGAGAAATGCTTCCGAAATACAACTTTTTTTCCCGGCTTCGGAAAATAATTTCCTGTCACAACGCAAGACTACATCCAAATGCAACCCGATTTACAAGCCATACTGTCCTGCTGAAGGTAAATGTGTTTTTTGGATTATAAAAATTTTTCTACATTACGGTCATCAATTTCTCTCTCTCTCTCTAAAGGCTCTCAAAACGATTGTCTCCCTATAGCGATACTATACAATGCTCTTCTAATGCATTCTTCCATCGATATTGCAGAATTTCCCTTTCTCTATTATGTAACGGCTTTAATATATATAAAAACCTATTTTAAATGAACCTCTACATAGAAAGTGTACCGTACCAATATTTTTATCAATCCAGCCACAATAATGGTGATGGAAAATTTTTATTTTGCACTAGTTTTGTTTATATTAACTGCAATTTTGATTGTCTTTCGGTTTATAGCTGGGAGCGGACACAATAACTTCAATTTGTGGGTCCAAGCCGGGAATCGTGAGCGGGGGATCGTAGTGGTTAGGGACGATCTGCCTCCACTGGAGATCAAGACCAATTTCCTCTGGTATGACCAACAACCTTCCCCACCTAGCTTGACCTCATCCGAGGAGGATTCAAATGGAGAGGTCACCATGACAACCAACGAAATTCGGTCCCCCCCATTCCATCTGGCCTATCCCGGGAGACAAAAGCTGATTCATTATACTTCGGACACCCGAAAAGATCCGCTCTCTCCCCGGGAATGCTTCAAGGACCTCAACAATAACCTGTCAACCCGGCGTCTCACCAGAGGACTCAAGCGAAAACTGGAGAAATCCGACGAATACGAAGGACCCATTGACCCCACCAGCGTTTCTCCGCCGTCCAAACATCCGAAGCTGGAAGATAATCACAGCTGGAATGAATCTTTGGGTTTATCCCAAAATGAAAATCAAGTTCCCAAAGGAAGGGGTAGGAAAAAGACAAAAAATGGTAAACAAAATCAGGGGAAGCCGGTGAAAGTTCGTTCCTGTCGTTATTGCGATTTCACGGCAGAGGAATCCCTGGAATTGAAGGAACATGTCCGGAAAAAGCATGTTGGGGACAAGAGGTTCAAGTGCGCCCAATGTCCTTTATCTTTTGACACTTTTAGTAATATAAAGAGCCATGTGTTGACTCATTGTGAAGAAAAGGCCCTCCAATGCGAGGTTTGCCCTTATGCAACCAACCGGAAGCAAGACCTCATTAAGCATAAAGTCAGGAAACATGAAATGGATGAAGATAAGCCCTTTCCCTGTCAAATCTGTCACCAGGCTTTCCCGTCCAGAAGACAACAGCTCACGCACATGAGACTTCACACGGACGACGTTTAATTGGAGGAAAAATGCATTTTGAATTATATACATTATAGCTACATAATGTACATATTTAGGTCCTTTCTTTCATACTCTTTTATTTACGATAAAACGTAGGTATAGCTTATCTTTTTATGGGTATAGAATACAATACGTTTGTATATTTGATATATTTTCGGTTTAACAAACTTGCGACTCCTGCCATGTACACGCTGCTTTATTTTAGGATTAACATCCGAAAATAACCATGTATGTATGCGCATTATGTATACAGTGGAGTCTCTATATAACAAGTCTCTCCTCTCTTTAACAACAATTCTATGTAGCAACATTATTTTTCCGGCCACCCGTACATGTAAGGTGTACATTTATTGTTCTGTATAACAACCTTTCCCTGTAACAATATTTTTTGCCCTTCCCTTCGGAGTTGTTATATAGAGACTCCACTGTATTATTAAATACATTCATTTCGATTTTTTCACTTTGAGCTATACAAATCAATTATATATTATATACATTAGTAATTTATAAGTGTTAGAACGAAAATAACAATATTGTATGTATAATTCCTATACATTAAGTATGGGTTAAATGAAAAAAACGGAAGGAATAGACATAACCGAAATCCACAATACCCTGCATAACCTTAATAAACGAATAAACTCAAAACCAAAAACATTTACTCAGATAGACCTATACATACCATATTTGGAGATACAATTTATTCATTGAAAATAAATTTTTACTTTCCATCAATGCCACATTTTTCAAAATTCTCTTCAAATCCACTCTTCAAAATTACTCTCATGTCATACACATACATATCTCTGTATAAACATAAATTTTTATAAAAAATTAATAAAGATTACCAGTATGTAATATGTGAAATGAAGTTTATTGAGGCGACAGACTAAAATCTACCGCCCCGTTCCCGCATTGACCATCCCGACCAATGATTGGGGGTCCCATCGACGCCTCGAGAGAAGAACTTTTCTCACGACGACCGTTTTCCTCGCCTCCAGCCTCACCGACAGGATAATAGCTGTCAACGTAACCATGCCGTTTCATCTCTCTCATATTTTGCCTCTCTCATCTCTCTCATCGGCCTCACACTTTTCTCTCATCGACTTCAGTCTCTTCCCTCCATTCCCCGTGACTCGTCCCAATTTTGAGAGGCTCTGTCCCGTTTATTTTCCCCTTCTTTATTTCATCGATTTGTCCCAATATTTTCTCAATTTCCCCCGCCCTCCAATTCTCCCTTATTACTTCCCGGATCTCCCAATTTTAATTTGTGCCGTGTAATTGTGGGCCTAATATTTATTTTAATAAATAATTATTCGGTTTATTTGCCCCCCCCAATTTTGTGTTTTGTGTGCCTAATTTATTTGCCCGCCCTGCACCCTGGGCCCATTAATTTTAAGAATTGTGTCAATAAATAATAAATACCAGCAAAAGCACTGGTAAGTACAGATATATTGTGATATTAGCTTTTCAAGGAATAAATTTATAACCATAAAATAATGATAATAATAAAAAAATACAAATTTTAACAACAATAAAATATGTGATACATACACATGAAAAATTAACTAAAATTTGATAAAATTCATGGTCACTTGCCTTTCTTCGATTTTACTTTCTACTCTTTCCCCGTCTAATCATCCGCGACCGACTCATCCTCGCTATTGCGGTGGGTGCGCCAATGGTGCATGAACCGGTCGTAGCGCGAGCTTTCGAAGTCACAGTGCAAGCATTGAAATGGAACGTCGCCGGTATGTTTCGCCTGGTGCACCACCAGATTTCCCAAGTAAGACGTCTTAAAGTCACAGTGTTTACATTGCCGGAGTTGGTATTCGTCATTATCAACCTGAGGGTTTCGTTTAGGTCTTAAATACACCGTGGATGTTGATGGGCGCGGGAGATTGTGTTGGCGGTTTTGGTGTCGGTTTAAACCAACGGTAGTTCGGCAGGAGAACGAGCATTGGGAGCATTTCAAGAGGCTCTCTGGCGCCACATTTGTTTTAATCAATTTCCCATCCGCAGAATCTTTGTTTTTGGGTGATTTGTGGTTAGGTGGAACCATATTAATTTGCTTCCCGCCGGAAATCTTATCGTCCTTAAGCACTCCATTGTCCGGGCCCTCCGAAGTTTCTGGGGCCTTCGCCATGGTTTTATTCTTCATTTTTGAATGGGAATAAGTCACCCTTTTCCTTTTCTTTTTGGAGCCACAGACAGAGACCATTGGTTTTTTCACCATTCTGGGATTTGAGGAGTTGTTTTTTTCGTCCATGCTGGAGACCGGGTCAAGGATTTCTTGTTCTACTCTGACCTCAACTTCGTCTGTGTTCTGCAGCATTAGTCCATTTTGTTCCTCCTGTTGCGGTTCTAGTAGCAATAATTTTTTCCGCTTCAGTCTTTTCCTTGGTCTCAGTCTCAGGTTCTTTTTACGTCCCAATACCTTCTGAGGCGCCACAGTCGTGGGATACTGACTATCTTGGCAGTCATTGTTATCTTCAATGATATTCGTCGCTACCATGATCTGTTGGACAACCTGTAATACCGCTGGATCTGGAAGAATTAATTCGTCAGTTATTGCTTGTCCATATGCAGAGCAATTTGGAATAGCGAAATTAGCTTTGATTTTTTGCAGGTGAACAGAGGAATTCATCGGGAATATTTCTGATAGGGTAACGCTTATAGAATAATCACACACCTCCTGTTTTATACCTAAACAAATCCTGGATAATTCTGGCCTGGAACTGCCTTACCTTGGAAATTGTTCCGCTTCCGCCACTTTGACAAGATCGGGTCATCCACTGAAGGTTCTCTTCTTTTATTGGTTGGTTTAAGTGCCTTCGGAAAAAAAATGTTTCCCTTCAAAGGTTAGTGTCAGGAGCAAAATAAAGCGATGCTTCCCCCACTAAGTCTGTGAGAAGATCTTCTTTATAATGGCAACTTGAGGAAGATGGAAGGTCATGGAACTTGGCTGACACCGAAAGTTGGATAACTTGCTTTGAATTTGAACTAAAAATTTATTGAATGGAAGCCGCCCTTGCTTAATTTTGAAGTGACCCGCTAATTTAATGTGGTTATAAGTGGACACAAAATAGAGGCTTGCGTACCCGGCGGCTATCACGTCTTCAAACGTCTTACAAAATAGCTGCTTCACATGCAAATAGAGGAAAAAACTTGAAAATAAATATGAATGACATCCCGCGGTAGCTCCTTTTTTAGCTTTGATTGGAGCTGGACGACTGAAGGCAGCTTACAATGCCAGCTGGAAACTTTCTCTTATCTTCTAAAACGTTACTATTTATAAATGCAAACCGAGCGAGGACTGACTTCATCAACAAAATCTGGCTCCGGATAGAGGTCCTTAAGGGCTACTTTATTTTTAACTTGAAATCGAACTTGAAACAAAATTTTCAAGTCGGTATTTGGACAACATTGGAATTCCGTGAAAAATCCATGGGAATAATACCCATTTTCAAGTCGTTTATTCAAGGTCCAAATGACAATATTCCTATTTGCAATGGCACTCCGCAGGAATGAAGAAATTGAAATCATAATTGAAACTCAGGAATATAATTGGGATTTCAATTGTGATTGGCAAAGTTGTTTCTAGATAAGATGACAAAGGACACTATACATATTAGTGCTCACCACAAACAGTAGATTTAAAGTTTATAATTGGAAGCATTAAACGAGGAAAGAGCATCTTTAATGACCGTGGGACAAAGTTAAAATTTAAATTTACTATACTCGTCCAACGTATTTTCATAGACATTTTTAGTTTCCGCAAGAGACAATATTCTACAAGAATACAAATTACAATTAGAAATAGAATTTTAGATTGTTGACTCAGGTAAATTCAATAATAATTTACTGTAATGGGCAGGTTATTTCAAAATTATTTGTAGTAAAGTAATACCCACAAGAAAGTGTATTTAACTGTAGATTTTACTGTATATTACATCTGCACTACATACGCAGAAAATTATAACCCCACTTAAATTTAAAGCGCTTTAAAAATTCTCAACATGATGCTGAAATATAGTTCCAGACGCCTCGATGTCATTATTGGCCAAACTGCAAGCATCGTCCACTCGGCGGGTCATTTGCAGGGGGCCGCAACTGAATACACCGAATTTGAATACCTGGTCAAGGGAACATTAATGATTATTACAGTAATTAATATAATATTAATTAATACATGATGTATGAAATATTCTACTTTACAATTACATATAAATATAGTGCTTCCATGTATTTTTACAAACTTACATTTGGGTGAAGTGTTCGTAGGCCTCGCAAGAAGGATGTAAAATCGGGTCTGCAAATGTAAATGTTTACATTAAAAATGGTGTACATACATATCAATAATGGATCAATTATCAAATAAAAACGCCCATGCATACCTATATATTATATTGTTTATATTTGTACAATTATATTATACATATATAGGTAAGCAAAATTTGACCAGATAGACGCATACCTTCCGAAATGTGTGATGGACTTAAGGCCGGTGAAGAGGGACCGATTGCTTACTTTCTGGAAATGCCTTTCGCAAATGTACTGAAATGTAAAAGAAAGCCGGAAGATCAATTTTAATAACATCTGCATTTCTGTATGTATTCCTATGGATCCTCAAGGGTCTTCCTTATCAGTTCAAGTCCATGCTCCAAAAATGCTACCCACAAACGCGCACTTGGAAATATGTTTTTTTACATACAGAAAATGGTTTATAAATATGTACATAAATATTAATTTTACACATTTATTTAAATTGCCCAGCTCTGAGGCCTGATTCCTAATATGCTATTTTTTATAAACAAATAGAATTTAGTTATTGATTATATCGTACCAGAAGAGTAGTTCGCATATCGAATTTATTGTAGACTTGAGTCACGAAAATATGCACGGCTATCAGTTTATGGTGCTCCACGTCCCTGTTTGTAACACATTTTAGAAATCATTTTTACTTTTACCTGACATTGACTTAAATGTCTATACACACTGGACATAATATACAGAAAGCAATTTAAATATTTTTTTTTAAATACCTTATAATGTCCACCAGCCATTCAAACTGCTTCTGTGTTCGAGTGACCCAAAGGAAATAAATCTTCTTACAGTTGCGGGGGTTTGAGTTATTTGCAACATCTTAAATATTAATGAAATCAAAAATTTAATCACTAAAATGATTCTACATGAGATACAAAACATTACGTGGAATTTGCTTAAAAAAAATTATATGGTAGCTATTAAACGTCAGTTAAGGATACCTTTGAGGATAGAAGCGAAGGGAGTGACACCAATTCCTCCACCAATCAACACGGACACCTTGTATCGCCACCAATCTTGATGTCCTTCCCCGTAGGGACCATCCAAAAATAATGTCGGTAAGGGTCCTTCAGGTCTAAATAGTTACACAACAATTATCAGTTTACCAAAGATTTTTTTTTGTTTGTAACACGCGAGTTAATGGAATTTCGAGGGAATTTCACTTGTCATAAATCTGCCTGATGAAAGTCGTAAATGGTCCCACGGCCCGAATGTGAAGCGTCAAGTTAGATTCATGTGGGGCGGAGGACAAAGTAAAAGGATGGAATTCATTGGAATTCAATGCTGAACAAGCAATTCTGACCCATTGACCCGACCTGAAGTCGAATCCGGAAGGGCGGGCAAATTCCAGCATTGTCACATCTGCCAGCAAAGCAAAGGAAACAAGGAAATATTTTTAATTTGGATTTTGGACATTTAAAATGAATTTGGATTTTGGACATTTAAAATGAATTTGGATTTTGGACATTTAAAATGAATTTGGATTTCGGACATTTCAATTTTGTATACATCTGGACAAACATTTGGATAAATCTCCAAGAAAGTAATATTGTTATTTGCAAGGACAAATTAATTCTTTACGGGAAGGTAATATTTCCGCTCGAACCACAGGAATTTCAATTCTTCGTCGACTCACGGCCACCAATTTGTCGATAACAAATAATACCAACGGCCCAATGAGGAATGTGTGAAAAATTGGCTCTTGCACTAATCTCCCACTCCCGTGAATTAGCATGAGAATGTACCATCTGTAAACAAATATTCCCTTTCAATTTTTTAATGCAATTCCATTAATTTTTAAGGGATTTAATTTAGTAATAATTATACTTCTTATAACGGTTGGAGTCTTAGAAGAAATTTTTTTTACCGAAAACAAACCTGCTTAATTTGTTTATTTAATAAAACTAATTTAAAATAAAATAATTACAATGGATAAGTCTTGTGGAAGATCCAAAACATCCGGAAAGCGTGGGTGCGGGCATAATTCGTGGAGAAAGTATACAGGAACGTCCCATGGACGACCAGAAGAACCCCCGTGATTCCCGTGACCGTCTGAAAACACCAGTATTGGAATTTAGGCAATACGTGAGTCCTGAAAACAGAAAAAAACCACTCATTTCTCCTGCAGAAAGTAAATTTTTTCCGAAATTGTTCCATCAATTAGAAAACGGCGTTACGGTCTAAAAAAGTCCCGGAAAAGACAAGAGAGATCCGAGGCCGTTTGGGTGGAGATGTGGTAAAAGTTGATGGAGTGTCCAATGATGTGAATGAGGGAGAAGACGAGGCCCACGATGGCAAAGTATTTGTGGAGAGTAATGAAGAAATGAAAGGGGATGAGGCGGTGGAGGAAGGTTTCTCGAAGATAACTCACAGTATTCCGGCACATTGGGATGAGGACGGTGGCGTAACAGAACATCATCACAGACGCCGCCCCTCGGGTCACCGTCACTCCGTAGCCAGCAATATGACGGAGACCTCCATGTTCTCTTTCCACGGAATAATCTAAATAAATTATGAGGTAAATTCTAGAAGAACTATATTTTTTTTATCCGAAGAAATCTAAAAATTCAGCCGATTCTCAATACAACAGCTCTCACTATAAAAAAAACTATTACTACAACAGCATCCTTGGATTCCCTCGAGAGCTTTATCATATAAAGCTGTATCTACAAAATTATGCTTTTACCAGAATAAACGACAGTCGACTCTCTTAATAACACGTTCCCTCTAACGGTTTTCTCTCTATAACGGTGGCAAAAAATATTCCCCGAAAAACTACAATATATAACATATACAAAAACATTTGTGTATTTGTGTTCTCTATAATGGTTTTTCGCTACAACGGGGGAAATTTGCTGATTTAAAGGGAATCCTTATAGAGAGAGAGTCGACTGTATGTTTTGTATCTTACAAAATTATGTTTTTTTCCATACAAATTATACCTTTTATCTTTCAATTTAAGCTATTTTCAAAAAACGGGCTGATTTTGAGATCAAAACTCAAAAGCACGAATTACAGTAAGCTTATACCTTTTCTGGTACTTTTTTTGTAGTACAAAATACTTTAGTTCCAAATACCAATTACAAACTACATATATACATACACTCGGAGGCTTTAATTACAAATTAGCAATTGTATTCGGGCTGCTCCACAAGTATTTAGTTACACGTTACAAAATACAGATACAAATGTGTACAATTGTATTTTCCACAAAATACAAGTTAACACAAAATACAAGTTGCAAAATACTTCAATAGCTATATAGTAAAGTATTTAAATACGTATTTTAACTACAGAGTACAAATAATTGCATTTAAGTTACATACTTTAAATGAAAAATTCAATTAATTTAATTTACAATACGTAACATATGCGTTCATTTGTATTTGCGAGAACAATCAACAAATTACATCAATTCTTTTTTATCTTGCTGCACTTTTAAACTACAAAATACAAAATACTACAAAATAAGCTTCCAAAAGATTTTTGTATTTAAATACGAATTAAAAAAATACACGTAGAGAATATCTGTATTTGAAAATACAATTACAAAATACAAAAATGTATTGCAAATATGTACGTATTTCAAATACACGTATTTTAAATAAGATGTATTTTGGTCATCTATGCAAATTTTTCTAAATATGCTCTTGCTTTCTTATGCTTTTAGTGCTTCTTATGCTTTAGCTTGGAATTGAAGCTTAAAAATTGGGTGTCAAGTATCCAAAATTACCTTAAATTTACACAAAATGATCTGAAACGAAGTTTTTCCGCTTATGCTTTCGGCTTGTCCTAATTATAAACTGACACATATATGCGTAAGTCAAAAATATTAATAAAGGAAATAAATTCTGGTAAAGAAAAACGTACAATAAGCACGCTCCGAAAAGATGGCGAGGACCACCAAGGTGTAGAGAGCGACCCAAAAAATTTCCAGCCGATACCGTTCAAACCACACCCAAGAGGCTCTTTCGGACTTGGTCGTGGTTAGGGATAAAGTCGGATCCAAATCATATTTTTTCTCCGAGGCCACGGATGTAACTGTCCCTTCACTGTGCCATAAAAATTAATTCGTTCCAGGAATCCAGGATTATATTTGCATGTACATATATGAATAAATTCCAATTGGACTCACGCGTCATAGATACTAACGGCCGTTTTCCGGGCAATTTGAATATAAGAATGCCGATCTTTGGCCCCTTTCGCCTCGTACTTGGCCTCTTGAGGCACGTTCACACCGGAAAAGCTGAGGTGGGAGTAGCCAAGAATGTCTTTATGAGCCGACAGGAGCTTTTGGAAGTCCGCTAACGTCACTTGAGACTAAAGGAAATCAACCTCAACATTTATTAGTTTGCCGAAGAAAAATATAATTTAAAAAGTGTGCTCAAAATGGTTTTTTATACGTCTCGCTTAAATCCTGCGGACTCAATCATTTGGTGGATTGTATCATTGGAATTATCACTCGTCACATCCACGTTCGATGCATCGATGAGGGACCGAATCATTTCCGCAAACTGGGAAATCGTCAACTTCCCCGTCCGCTCGATGTCGTACATTTCAAACATGAGTTTGGCCTTGTCTTCGGCCGAGCCTTTGGCGAAAATGACCAGCATGTCGAGGAATTCTCGGAAATTTATGGAGCCACTTCGGTCTCGATCCACAAGGTTAAACATCTTTTTTTATACGAAACAATAATAATCAATTATGTCAATTAACTCATGGACCTCTTGGAGAATTAATACTTTATAATTTATAACACTTTTTATAAATACATATTTATATACAAAAAAATCGTAGAAAATTAATTGCCCAACCTTTTCAACGAATTTCGATTCAGCACGCATGCCCAATGCATCGGCAAATTCCGCTCTAGTAAGCTCCGTGGATATGACTTCGCGAATGACCTTCGGATCCTCCAGGCTCTTGCCCCCCATCGGCTCATCGATGTGGAAGGCCTGGGCGAAGACCACCCGAAAGAAGGTTTCCAGACGGGCCAGTCGATCCTTTTTACTCACGGCGGATGTCAGCGCGTGCTTTAGCGTCTGGCTGTGCTCTTCCATCGTAATCCCGCGGCCATATCTTTAATTTCACCTCACATTAAGCCATTTTTACCCCCAAAAAATTGTAATATAGAGAAAATCAAGGGAAAAAAGGATGTCTATACTTATTTTTGAAGACACTGAGGAAACTCTCGCGGACGAAAGGCCCTTCAAATTGGAGGACGCAATCGTACTCGGTGGGATTCTTAATCACCAGATGACTCTTGTCTCCCACCAAAATCAATTCCAATGTGTCCCGCCCGCTCAAATCCAAACTTCGGAGGACTTCGCCTTGTTGACTTCGGATGTCCACCACTCGTTTTGTGTCCTTCAGGACGACGACCACTGATCGGTAGCCTTCGCCTTTGCCTTGCCATTCCCTGGCTGCGGATTTAAAAAAATATCATGTATTTAGTATTTATTTATTTATTAATTTATAAGAGCAATATTATTAATTTATAAGAGCAATATTATTAATTTATAAGAGCAATATTATTAATTTATAAGATCAATATTAAATCAAACTTAGAAATAAGGACGCGGGAGGCAGCGTGGAAGTAAAATGAAGCTAGGGAAAATCCACGGAAAGGCAGAAAAGTACATAAATAAGCTTTTAACGGTGGTCTCAAGAATCTGGGGGAAAATGTCGTTTGAAAGTTCAACTGAGTTGCAAATTAGAGAATTTGGGATTACGGGAATGGAGGAATAGTAAATTGGGGGAATTGGGAGCTCTTGGAAAGAGTGAGCGGAAATTGATTCTAAGGGAGTGGCGGGATTTGTGATTGTGGAAATTGGGATTGAGGTATAGGTGGGATTCGAGATTGTGGAAATTGGGATTGAGGTATAGGTGGGATTCGAGATTGGTAAATCTTGAAATAAATCCTTTGGTGGTGGGGTTTGAATAAAATTAAGGCGCAAACAGGATAAAGGAGCAGGAGACAAATTAAAGGCTGCCAAAGAAATCAGTGTGGGTTCGGAGGCGTGATTAAAGTCGGGATCAAGGGAAGTCAACGTGGGACTGGAGGAGGAATCATTTGAGCTGAAGGAATCAACAAAGGTCATACTTAGAAACGATGGGACCAATCCTTTACTAGGGATTAAAAAATGAATCATTGGGAACTGACAAAGGAACAGGAGAAACAGGTTCATAGTATTGACAGGATGGAAATGAAGGTAAATCGGGTTTGGCGGGTATTGAGGAATCGACTTCATCTTTGGGTTCCAGCACAGAATCCTTTTCAATCACTTCTATCGACGAATCTGCGGAGTCGTCCTCAGGGCTAGCCAACAACTTCTCTTCGTCTGCGAAGTCGATGTTCATGAGGTCTTCCGAAAAGTCATCTACACTAGCAGAAAACTGCTGTTCGAAGTCCATATCGAAGTCATTCAAATCAGTCATCTTTTTGTAACCATCACGAGACGACGGGGCTAGATATTCGGGTTCGTACCCAGCGTATCCGGCATACCCTGGATAACCGGCGCCTAAATCAAACTTAGAAATAAGGACCCGGGAGGCAGGGTGGAAGTAAAACGAAGCTAGGGAAAAACCACGGAAAGGCAGATTAAAGTACATAAATAAGCTTTTAATTAAGCCATAACCTTCACAACAACAACAGCAATTACAATAAATTAGGCATACAAGCCACAATTAATTAAATGTAGTTAAAAGTAAAGGGGAAAGCAAGGGTTAAACTCTTAAGTACATGGGAGATGTTAAATTGAAGTGGAAAATTGGGTCAAAGGAGGAGAGAATAAAACGGGAGATGTTGAGCGGAGGAGGAGGAAAACCAGAATGTCTCTTTTCTTCTTCTCTTTATCTTCTCAAGGCAGGAGAGGATAAAATAATATAACCCTTTCCCATTGGTCCAGTTGCGTCGCAACGACAACCGCTGGAAGCCGTTACAATATTATTATTTTTAAGAGCAAACGATATTTAATATAATTGATTCGCAGACGCTTACCCGTAAAAACAATGACTGGAGCTCCAGACTCGGAGGAGCGGAAGGACTGACGGAGTTTTTGCTGGAGATTCGTCGTACTCTGCTTCTTCCTTCGTTTCAGATCCGCCACGATTGGAGCTAAAGCCGCTATTACTGTTAAAAGAAGGACAAAGGATAAAGACGTTGAACAAATTAGTTTGTAATTTTAATTTCAGGTTAACTAAAATAATCATAATAATTGATTTACCAACAATAAAGACTCCGAGGGATGCAAATGTGAGGATAAAAGGGATTTCGCTCCCCGTAAAATAGTCGTACGTCCCCGCTTCTGTGCAGGACTCCACCAGTCTGTTTTGGGTGTGGAGCTAAATATATTATTCAAAATTAATAGATCTCAATTTGGTTTAGTATTTCAATCTTCTATTTACATAATTAATTAATAATAATTAATGATTATAAAGCTTTGCCTGCGGAAACTGGTAGCAAGTGGCGGATACTTCCCGGGTTTTTCCGTTGGCGTAGGTGGCGGTGAAGCATTTGCTGTTTTCAAATGGAAGCGCGAAATCCACCGAGTTTTCTTTTGGACACTCAAGGCCCTCTGAGAATATGAAATTCAAAGCTGATGGATATATGTGCATAAATACATACATTTGTTGTTATACACCTATATATATAGATTTATGAAAAATTTATGGGATTTTGATGCCATAATTTGTAATAATTGTACGATTCTTTTCTCCTGGCAACTGGAAAGGATCGTTTTGAATGTCTCCAGCCTGCATGAAAGAGACGGACATGATCATGTCATAAATTGTTAGGGACTTGATCCGAGAGATTTGGTCGTTGGAAAAGCGTCTGGAATTTTTTGTGGCAACAATATTATTTCGTTCGGAAATATTTTACACGTAAAGAGATGAGTTGGATTTTTTTTAATTAAACATTTTTTTTTAACTTACGGTGGCTTCCATTGACCGGTCCTATTATTTTCAAACCAAAACCTGTCCGCACTCCGAATCCTTCGAAACTGATCCAGAATGATGGCCCTAAATAATGGTCCGGGTCGATGTCGATTCGTTTCAAGAATTCCTCCGGTCCACACATCGATATTGTTCCAGCAGAAACTTTGATTTTTGGGATTGTTGAAATCTGAGGAATTATGGATGTTGTGGAGATTTTCCAATTTTTTCAGGACTTCTATCAGGGCCTCCCGACTGCCATCGTTCCCCGCTGCGGCGTAGTCCGCATCCAATCCGGTGAGTCGAAGGAAGTCCTTGATGGTGCAAATTCGGGGTAGGTTAAAGGATTCTCGGGCGCTATTATAATCCGGAGTTCCATGATCACGGCCACGTTGAATGTTTACTGCCATTAGATCTCGACGAGAGAATTCCAAAGGGCCAAATACTTGTCCACGAAGATCTTCTACAATCATATTGTCTTCCCTGAGTGTACATTTGGAATATTAGAGTGAGTAAATATCTGGCAAAAAAATCCAAATTCCTTAAATTTCGCTTTTTTTAAAATTTATTTTTGGAAATCTTAATGTACCTTTCCGCCCTTTGCGAAGCCAGCCCCATGAGCATGCGATCAATTCCGGCAACTTGCTCACCATTAAATGTCTCCGCGGGACATTTTTCTCGTGGTGCGGATGTAGTGTTTATTTTCATAATTAATGGTTCCTGAAAAAGAATTTTTCAAAAAACATTTTTTCATATAAATTTATCAATTACATTCTAAGTTTCGTTTAGGGAATCGGTGAATAAAACGTGCCCATCAATAACCTGCGGCCTCCAGAAGATGTTACATGTCCGGACAGCTTTCTCCGTGGACACATTCGGTGATTCTTCAATGTTATACACATTATCCTGGACGTTGTTCACCCCGTCGAATGGAATCTGACTGCACTTCCGGCAGGCATAATCTCGCATGTAGCCTCCAGGCGTGACTAGAGTATGGCCAAATCGCATCGCCGCCGTCTGGAAGAAATGCTCAACTTGTGGATCGATGGAGGGATCATAACCTTTGTAGTCTTCCAGATCCTCCCCGACCCATTTTGGTAGCCAATCGTAATAGACGATTTGTTGATGGGTGGCAATCACCCATTTTCTGGCTTCCTGTGTTAAAATTATCGTACTAAAAGTTCTGAAGATGCAAAATACGTGAAAGCAATCGGAGATACAATCGGAAATTCTTAGTTTTAGACCGTTTTTGTATTATAGAAAGTTAGTTTTAAACACATTTTTTTTAAATACCGATTTTTACTCCAAGATAAAACATAAAACGCATAATTCATATAGAAGATCATGTTTTCAAAAAAATGTGGCAAAAACGGTAATAATACCTCCCTGTATAACATATTTGAATTTTCTATAGGTATAAGAAAATACACGGAATTACTGTAATTCATTGCTTTTGAGCTAGAAATATTTTTTAAATGCACTAAATAATTTTCCTTGAAGACACAAAAGGTATATTTCTAGGGATAAAAGCATAATAATTCTGTGATGAAAAACACGATTAAGACAAAAATAGTATGATTTTTTCCTAGAATAAACAGCATAAGTTGGCTTGCACTGCTTACTGAATAATACGAGATAATTATTCAATACAGTGAAGTCTCTATAACAAGTCTCTTTATAACAACTTTTCTCTCTGAAACATTCTTTTTCCGCCCTTCGTACATGTAAAGCATACATATTTAATGTTTTATATAACAACGTTTCCCTGTAACAATATTTTTTGTCCTTCCCTTCAGACTTTTTATAAAGAGACTTCACTGTAATCGGAGATAATTATTAAATAATAGGAAATAATAATTTCAGATTTAAAAAAAAATTACTTACATTAAAAATTCTTTCCCCGCCCCATGTTGGCCTTGTCAGTTTAAAATAGTCCGCAAATTGATTGTGCCACCGGAAGAGAACGATGCCGAAAGTTAGTAAGAAGGCGTTCTCATTTCCCCGGGGGTTTCCTAGGACTTTAAAAAAAATAAATCGACCAAAAATAAGTAACCATTATACACTATTTAATTGCTAGAATCTGGGCTTGACAGGAATTAAACTGGTCCGGTCGAGCATTAAATCGATCTGCATTAAATTGATCAGTAATTAGTCGATCCGGATAGAGAATAAATTTGGCTGGTCGAACAATCCAATTCTTACCAAAAAACCTGTTCACATTAGCAGTTTCATGCTTCTTCGTCCAGGCACAATGTCTTGCCGGGGGCGGAGGATTTGCCAATGGAAGTCTTACAGAATTTTTGACCGGAAATAAACCTAGTCCTTCTTCAGAAGCAAGTTTACCATCCGGATCCACCATCCCATTTGCATTGGTACGAAGGACATCCGTCCAGCCCTTGGCCGTCCCATAAATAAGGCCCCCATCGAACCAAGGGGTAATTTCGTTAAGCTATATGTAACGAAAAATTTCAAACGTCATTATAGAGTATAGGAGACACAAAAACGTTTAAGCGAAATTAACAATAATTCTGCACAATAATTAAATGGCTCAAACTTGTTGCCGTGGATTTCCAGGGGATTGACCCGTGTTCTGGGCGTAGCGTGACCTCAAAATGGGCATTTCCTTCTTCTTCAACCGCCCACCTCTGTACGTATGATTCTCGGGGATCTCAATATTAAAATACTCCGGGGGACATCCAGGCCGCTGGACATCCAACATCTCCTCCACAACCTGTTGACCAAAGTAGACCAAGAAGGCCGTCTTCCCCGACCGGGAACCACATGCGGAGGGCGAGTCTTCGGAATTGCATTCCGATATGGCCGTTGTCCTATCCATTAATTCACTGGCATTAAAAGGATTAATCCTGCCCTTGGTGGCAGGGAGATAAACTCCGTCATCATAAGCTGGAGGGACTCGTCTTAGTAATGGCGTATCTAAAATTTTAAAAAATTACAATTAAAAAAATAAAGCAAATAAAACAAATTCAGGCCAAATCGCAAATTTAGGGCGGAAATGTTTCTCCAGTATGTCCAGCATATTTGCCAATTTACCCACAGCGCCCAAATCCGTTTTGAAGAGATTATTGAAGAACCCATCGAAGCTCTGGAATTCCGCGGGTTCCTCTTCTGCCCGCCCCTCCAGGATCTTCCGGCATTCTTCCGTGACCATCACCTTCTTCCTTTGGGGATCTTCCTCCAGGCAATTGGGAATCCCGTCTACGAGCCATCCAATTAAATTTAGCTTCTGTTTTGGATTTGGACCCTTAATCCACCAATTTGTGTCTTCGGTTTCCTTGCTGGTACCAGATGTTCTTGACGGTTTCCTCTGTGACTTCTTTTTAATGGCTGGCTCTGGAACGGGGTTGCTAATCGTCTGGAAGGATTCTGGGCGGGGAGCATCTTCCAGATTCTGCCTGGACGTGTCTGGATTCTCCGGTGGAGGATTTCCTGCAGCAACCGGCGCGGATTCTGCGGAAAAATAAAAGTTTGTACATATTGTAGCGAGACTCATCTCGCTCCCAACTCATCCCACATCGACCCGCCACCTTTCCAGACAGGGAAAAAGCCGG